>JAJIBD010027374.1:0-117222 GCA_021461705.1 Cryptotis parvus
TTGATCACTTGATCACTTGAATCCCGTTATTCATCGATTTGCTCGAGCTGGCGCCAGTAACATTTCCATTGGACCCTATCATGTGCCAATGTAGCCCAATGGCATCTGGTTGATTCAGGAATATGAAGAGCCTCAAACCGTTCCTTCAGGGTCTTTACAAAGGAAGTCTGACCATCTTGTAGGTGGGCGGCCACGTGATCTTTTGACATCCCGTGGGATCCAGTCGGTAATGGCTCTAGTCCAGCGGTTGTCTCCAAATCGCATTACATGTCCAGCCCATCTGATTTTCGATGTCTTGGCAAACAAGACAGCATCCCTGATTCTGGAATAGCGACGGAGGTCAGAACTCCGGGTTTCTTCTCTCACTTGAGTGAGGCGTGATATTCCAAGCATAGCTCTTTCGATTCCTCTTTGGGAGACCCGAATAGCATTCTCATCCTGCTTTTGTGGGGCCCAGGTCTCTGAGGCGTATGTTAATGCAGGGAGGACGGTGGAGTCAAAGAGATGTGCCCAGAGCCGGAGGTTCTTTTGTCCTTTTAGCTATTTCTTCGATGCCTTTGAAGGCATTCCATGCCGCTCTCTTCCTCCTGTGCAGCTCAGGTTTTAGGTCGCTCATCATGTTGACTTCTCGACCTAGGTACACATAACTGCTGCATTCAGAGATGTTTGTTCCATTGAGAGTGAATGGGGCCTCTGGAACTAGTTCATTCTTCATGAACATAGTTTTCTTTTAGATTCAGCTGTAGATCTATCTTTCCACATTCTCGGTCAAAGTCAGCCAGCATATGTGCCGCTTGGCTAATGTTTGGTGTTATTAGAACGGTGTCATCAGAGAAGCGGAGGTGGTGTAGTTGCCGACCATCTATCTTCACTCCCATTCCTTCCCATTCTAATTGTTGCATGATGTTCTCAAGGGTGGCGCTGAAGAGTTTTGGTGAAATGGTATCACCCTGTCGAACCCCTCTTTTCACATTAATGATCACTTCTTTGTAGAATGGTGAGATCCTGGTGGTGAATCCGTAATACAGCTCACGAAGGATCTTGATGTATTGGGTTTGAACACCCTGTTTGGCTAGGGCTTCGATGACTGCTTCAGTCTCCACAGAATCAAAGGCTTTCTGTAAATCAATGAACGTGAGACAGAGCGGCATCTTGTACTCCCTACAAACCTCAATGAGCTTGGTTACCGTGTGGATATGGTCAATTGTGCTGAATCCTTTTCGGAAGCCTGCTTGCTCGCATGGTTGTCCTTCATCTAGTGTTCTGCTAATCCTGTTCAGAATGACTCATGTAAACAGCTTGTTAGATGACAGACAACAGGCAGATGGGGCGATAGTTGCTGATGTCGTGAATGTCTCCCTTCTTGAACAGTAGAACTGTCCTGCTGGTTTTCCATTGGGAGGGCACCTTGCATTCGGACAGGTAGTTTGTGAAGAGCCGAGCTAGTGTATTGATGAGTACCGACGGCAGATTCTTCAGGTGTTCGGGTCTGACTTTGTCTGGGCCTGGTGCTGTTCCCTTCTTTACCGACGAGATGGCATGTCAGATTTCAGAAGGGAGAACGTTGGGAATGACATATCCATCTTGTGGAATTTGGTATGTGGGCAGGTGGATGTGGCTATCAAAGAGATTTGAGTAGAAGTCCTGGATAATCTTCTCCATTGCCTTTCTGGAAGATGTGATAGATCCATCAGGCGCCGAAGGGCAGTCATCTTGGTCTTATAGTTGGCAAAGGACAGGCGGGCAGTGCGAATGCTTTTTCCCGGCTTCTGATGCATCTTCCAGTATTTCTGCTCTTCTGTCTTTGAGGTCTTCTTTTATTGCTTCTCTGCACCGTTTAGCAAGCTTGGACGTTAGCATTTGGTCTCCTGAGGCTCGCGCCTTGCCATGTTGGCGAATGAGCTGGAGAGTTTCTGAAGACAGGCGTCCCTTTGTGTCTTTCTCTCTCTCAGCATTCTTCGCACAATCATGGAGGTGCTGAACCAAGATCTTATTTCCTTTGTTATTAAAGAGAAGGTTCAGCACCTTCTCTTTAATAACAAAGGAAATAAGATCTTTAACTCGGGAGTGAGGGATGATGATGTGTATGTTAAGAGAATTTGGAAGAAATCCTGCAACTACACCTAATTCACTTGTCTCCATGTTTCTGCTTTTTCCACCCTGGAGACTTTATGTTCTCTCTCTTGAACACATGCTTCCTCTCTTCCCTAACAGCTCTGTAAGTAATTTTAAATGAAAACGACCTTACTTCATGAGAAGGAGAGAGAAAGAGAGAGAGACAGAATTTGAGAGAGCTCTAAAATAATTATCTACATGGGAGGTGAGCTAACAGAGTAGAAATGTTTATCAGTGGTGCCAAAAGTCCCCATCTTCTCTCTCTTCCCACCATAACAATGAACATGCTACAATATTCATCTTAAAAAAAAAAAAAGAACGGGGCACTCTCACCTGTCTGTGTGGCTGCAGGCAGAGGCATTTGCCTCACTCACCACAGAAGGACCTGAACTTCCCCTGACCTGAGGGTGGAGGGACAGGGCGGGGGAGCGGCAGGGAAGGGGAGGGTGGAGCCCAACAAGTTCTGCTCTTCCTTTGTTCCTGGGGCTGAGCTTGGAGCACAGGATTTGGTGCTTGCACTCAATTCTGAACAAGACTAGGGTTCTTCCAGGGAACACACACATGCACGCACACACACACACACACACACACAAGTTTTCAAAGGTATATATATATATATATATATATATATATATATATATACCTATATATATATATGCGTATATATACCTTTGAAAAACAGAGTCACAGAAAGTATTATAATGGAAATAACTGGGTGAAATAAAGGTTGCCTTGGGAATATTTGAGACACACCCCCACATAAACAACAAAACTTAATACTTTCTGGGTATAGGAGCTTCTCTGTATTTCTACTCAGCATCTTTTCCTAAGAAAGCTGGCTCCTCACAGTTATGGACAATGTGCTTTATTTCTTTGTGCTTCTTAGTGCCATGAATCTGAGCACACAGTAATTCCATAAATACAAACTACATTCCAGAAGGCCAGCATTTCTCAACTGGGGACCAGATAACCCCTATAGCCCTCCAGACATTTCAAGGGAGACCACAAGTGGAAACTGAGTAAATTAGAGAGGCCCATGGCAGGAGACTGGGGGGAGGCGGGTAAACAATAGGACTGGGGCCACGGTTGGGTGGCTACCACCAGCCCCAAAGCCTGAGAAACATCTGAGAAGCGTCGCCGTTCTCTTGTCCTGAGCCGGAAGACAACCTGGGTATAGCGGAGTGAACCAGCTAATTCCACACAGAAACAGAATTGGGCTCCAGGATTCTGGGCTATGGGACCTTTTTTGGTTTTGGTTTTTTAATTTAATTTTTTTATAGAAACACCATAAACACTGGTGCCTGTCTGAGCAAATTGATGAATAACGGGATGTCAAGTGATCAGTGGTCAAGTGATAGAAACACCATGCAATAGACTTGGCAACATCAATGTATCCCACTTCCCTCCCACCACCCCCCCATAACCTGCCTCTACAACAGACACTTTTCTTTCTCCCTCTCCCCGCCCCCTCCTTGTGACTTGTAGTTTATAATATGGACACTGAAGGGTTACATGTATATCCCTTAGATAAACGCAGGCAGATGGGGGAGGGTAACCCCGCCCACAAAGCAATGAACTTTCTGGTAATAAACTAGCCCTAAGGCTGTCCCACGCGGGAGTAGCTTGGGAAGAAATCCATAAAAGCCACCCCTGACGGAAGGACCGGCGCACATATGCTGTTTGAGCCCATGTGGCCGAGCACATGTGGTGCCTGCATCTCCCCTCTTGAGATATGTATTCTCTCTCTCTCTCTCTCTCTCTCTCTCTCTCTCTCTCTCTCTCTCTCTCTCTCTCTCTCTCACTTTCTCCCTCCTTCTACTTCCTAAAAACCTCCATAACAAAATCTGTTTAACTTCACTGCTCGTCTGCTCCTGAAAATTCTTTTTCGGGGAGGAAGACAAGAACTCTAAAAAACCCTGGCTAAGGCCTAGGACTGACTTTCCTTTCCTGCAAAGAGCAATTCCTAACTCCAGCCTGAATCCTTGGCTCCCCTGAGAAATCTCGGGTGGTTGAGATCAACTCCCGTGCCTATAGATCAAGTGGACATCAGGTGTGGCTTGACGGCCACCTCATGGGCCTGGTGGGCTCAGGTCCATGCCGCAGGGGCTCATGGCAGACTTTATCAGTCCTTAGCCTGCCCAGTGGGTCCCGGGGTTAAGACATCTGGGGAGAAAGTGACCATCTCTCTCCCCTTCCTGCCTCACGTAAGCCACCCACGGGCCCACCTCCATCACCTTTACTTACTTTCAATACTCAATTCCAGTCTAGCATTACTATTTCCAACTTTTATTGTCAAATTGGTCCCTTCTCTATCTTACTTACCCTTTGGCACCCTTGGCCCCACACATGTGGCATCTTCCAGCCATTGATGCATTGGGACCTTTTTGACATGGAGACTTTTCCTTGGGTGGGGGGTCTTAGTGAGGAGGGCACCATCTAAAGAACCAGTGTCCCCAGTGGAGAGTCACATGAAGGGTGCACTGACTTCAGACTGCCTTTGGAAAATTTTGATGTTTTCATTATAGTATGGAGGTATCATACTATAATGATGCTTTCATTATATTATTGAGGCTCTTTATGTTCCTGGAGCAAGCGGATGCCTTTGGGCTCTACTAGCATGAGTCAGGACATATGGAGATATTACTGGTGCCCGCTCTAGCAAATAGATGATGAACGGGAAGATAGTGATAGTGATTATAGTATTGCTGGATAAGTATGATGAAAGTCTAACTCACCCATGGCATATATAGTCAAAGCCTTTCCCATAATATATAGATGAGTTTACTGAGGTCTATTTTTAGTTCCATTGCTCGTTCATTTTTCAAGAACATTTGGAGACTTGTTTTCTACCTCTGTGGTTTCAATTTATTGAAACTCCAATTTTGAATGAGGGAACATTTGATTCCTCTTGTAGCACTGAACTTATCCTGCCAGCTAAGATGTTTGAGGCAACTTGAGGTTTTAGTTCTTATTATTGCTTCTTAAAACCACAATGACTACAGCAGGTAATTTTTACATATTTTTTAAAGAATCACTTCTGGCTCCTCATATTTCCAACTTTTTTTTTAAATCAACTTTAAAGTATGGGTCTCTCTTTAAAGTGAGTCGCTGCACACTTTCCACCTTCATTAAAAACAAATTACTTTGGGTTTGTGTTGTTCATTTAAACCCCATAACAGACACTATTCCTTTGTGTTGCTAGAAAAGAAATACCTCTTTTCTAAAATGAGTTGCAACCTATTAATGTAGGTACTAGGCAGAAGAAAACAGGGAAAAGAAGGCAGGTAGGATTTCTAGTCCTCAATGCATAATCTACTGTGCTCAAGAACTATTGTATAAGTGAAGGGATAAGGACTTTAATTAATTTTTTCGATTCTTAATATGGATACAAAAGGAGAAGGCAGGAACAAAGTGCTGTGAATATGGAAATCGGCAGATGAGCACTCTACCAATACAGTGTTGATCTCCCAAAGAAAAGCACCCACGTGGGCATGTCCTTCTCCCTCACAAAGTCATCATTGGTCAGTGGCAGTATGTTAAGTTCCACTGAGTTAACCCCCACTACTCAGAACCATTTGGGTGTTCCAGATGCAGTTAGCTGGCTTTATTTTTCTTTGCTGAGCTTAGCTCTCTAAAAAGTTATTTTAATTTTGCTTATTGTCTCCATCCTTTCTAAATACACACATATGAGCACATACACACATACACACATTTGCTCACAAGAATATAAGTCCCTTAAATGCAGTGACCTTTCTTGTTTGCCACTGGGTCCCCAGAAATTGGAATGTATATGATAAGTAAGAAGCTTCAGTGTCTAATGAGCAAGTCAATAACACACAATGAATAAATCATTAATTTATTCATCTGCTCATCAAGCATGCTATTTCACTCTATACAAGTTCTCAGTTCTTCCATCTCTGCTTAGAGTTGCAAGAGGACAAAGAGGAATAATAGATAAAACCTTCCCTCAAGGACCAGACATAACTAACTCCGCTGTCTGGACTTCTATTTTATAAGAAGACCCTCTTTTTCTTCTTCCTTCACATGATTTCATTACACTCTTTAACACACACAAGCCCAAGCAGCAACAAACGTACTAATTTTCTATAAAATACAGAGCTCAGTTTATATCTATCATATACAAACATAAATACATTATTTATATATTAATTAGGATGATTATTTAATTCCCATGTATCTCCTTGTACTAGACAGTCCTTGGGAGGAGAGATAATATCTGACCTTATTCTTCAGGCTATATCTAGTTCTCAGTCGTGATGCACAATAATTAATTTATGAATAAATATGCAAATAAATGTCTACATAGATGCATGAATTCCTATGTGAGGAGCAGGCACGAAGAACAGTGGTTTGGGAGATCACAGGCAGGAGCTATCGCTCTAGATGGCACAGAGTGGGGGCACAGATGAGCTGGTTGAAGGATCAAGAGGGAAGTGTGCCAGAATCCCCATCCAGAAGAACTAGGGGTTGACCTGGGCTGTAAAGACACTCCAGCAGCTAAAGCGACAAACAGGGTACAACCTGTTCCGATTGCAGTAAGTCATCAGGTTGGCTAGAAGAACAAGTGAGGTTATGTAATACAAGATACTTCTGTCTGTTAAGACCACTCCAGGCCAGGGGGGCTTATAAAGGGCTTGGGCAGTCCTGCTTGATTCTATAATACATCCAACCAAAAGCCTGGTATGTGAGACGGTATCCTGCCCTCCAGGATAAAGAACATCAGGAAGCTGAGAGCTACAGTCTAAAAGTCTAAACATTTTTAAGAGAACTCGGAGATGCTTAGAACTAGCTCCTCTTTGAGGGTGTGTTGATATGCCACGCCAACAGAACAAGAGTATGTCTCTCTGATCATGCAAGTCACTGAACAGCCTGATTCTATACAGACCAGGGCCTTAGTGAGAGTTAAGTTGATCTATGTTGCATTTACTTCCCTGGTTCCATAGCCTCTGGATTTTTCCAGAGGAGTATGTGTGGGGTGGGAGGGTGGGGAAGGAGGTGAGGGGAGAGGGGGTGAGGCCAACAGATAAGTGAAGGAAAATCTCTCATAGGAATGTCACGGGGGATAGCCTTGGCTTGCTCTTTCTCGTTCTCTTGTTTCTCTTCCCACTGCTTTTTACATGTTTGTTTTTCTTTCCCCTTTCCCCCCATTTCTTTGCACACATATACTTACTTAACTGGAACTGGGGGAGGGGGAGGTTTAGCATTATAATTCCAAACATATCAGATTTCAAGTGCCTCTCTGTCTCAATTACTAAAATCAAACTTCCTGGGCAGAGAGAAAACCTCCACTTTGCTCCCAGCAAGTGATTGGGACATAATGAACATCTGGAATGTATACTCAGCTTCTTTACATGATTACTGATAGACCCAATCCCTTTGCGTTCTTCCAGGACTATAAAAACGTGTTAACATGGTTACATCACACACTTCAGCTGGTTTGTATAAGGCATGATTTTGCCACATGATATTTATTTAAGAAAGTAAATAAGAGCCTCATTCAAAGTGATGCTCTAGCTCAAGGCACCCATGTCAGCCCAACCCTGGCATTTCCTGCCCATTTTCTGGACTTAACCAAATTGCTTGACACTGAGCTATGTAAACTTATTCTCTGGGCAACCTAGTTTTAGGAATTCCAAGAGAATGAAGTTTTTCGTAGATCAGGGTGATCCGGCTTCAGAGTGTGTGGCTGAACAGGACCAAGTCACCAGTGCCTCTTCCAGTCACACATTTCAGAAATGAATTTTTTGATTCATACACAAACACACACACACACACACACACACACACAGAGTCCCTTTGTGGGCAGAGTAATGCTGTACAGGACTTGCTGTGCTCCCTACAGAGTTACCACTGGCATTTTCCAAGAGGCTTCAGTGGACAGTCTCAGCAACTATTATTTATAAACTGCAAAAATGCAAGGGTATCTGTGATGTGAAATGCTTACAACAGCTACTGTTCATTTTGTCCTGCCCTGGCAGGACGAAATTCAGCATTTGCATTTCTTCTTCTCTCCTATTGTGAAGATTCCCTTCATTCTCGGAGTTGAATCCTTAGAGTTGATCACCCACTGGAGTCTCTTGCCCAACCAAGGTGGGCCAGAGCAACAACACCTGGGGAATCATCTGTGGCTTCAGTACACTGGGTCATGCATGAATCTGCAAAAGTACACAAAAGTGAACGGTTCATAAAAATCCAGATGTTGGAAGACTTTCCCTAGGTAGCCTCTTGGGCGAAGCAGACACCCTCCCAGGGAGGGCCAAAGTTCTCTCCCAACTTTTGCAAATGCTGCATTTGCCTCTGGAAACCTGTTGCCTCCCAAAGCAGTGGAGTGAATTTAACAACCTTGGCACCTTGCAGAGAAGCTAGCCAGGCTCAAGTGTGGGATTGCTACCTGGAAGGGAACCCAGGCCGGGAAGCAACCTGCCAGCTGGGTTGGCAGCACTCGCACCTCAGCAAGTTCCAAATCTGAAGTCACCATTTTCCTCGGGAAGAACCAGGGTGTAAAGCCAGAGACGAGTTGATTAAAGGGAACTATTTCAGCTCGTATACATTAGCCAAGGAAAGAAGAGGGGTAAGAGGAGAGGCAGCGCACAGTGAATAATTGGAAGCCAAAGCACAGCACAGTATTGAGAAAACACACGATCTGGTGGAACAATCCGGCCTTGAGCCGCAGGAAAGTCAGCCAGACTTAAGAAACTCTCCCTAGTCCACTATCAGCTCCACCTGAGAGCTGCTGGCCAGGAAGAGAATATCCTTCTGAGGATCTTCTAAGACAGACTCAGAGGAGATACCTGTCTTAAGAAGTCTTGGCTCACCAAAGAGAAAATTGGCCTTAATTTCCAGGACCCAAAGAAGTAGACCGTCAATGATTCTTCAAGGAAACTAGTGTGGCCTTTTGAGTCAGCAGAGCAAAGTCTGTCTAGATCAGAACGAAATCTGGTCAATAGAGGGCCGGCACAAGCCACTGCTGAGACCCACACCTACTGCTCCCCAGAGACCACACCCCAGAGAACCTAGTTTCTGCTGTAACCTCCTCAGAGGCAGGTACATGTGACTTCTAGTCCAGAGCAAGGTTTTCACGGGCTCTTGGCTCCAGATGACTGTACCGCTTGCTTCTGCAGCGTGTCTATTTTGCAGCTTTGGCAGTTTTTTGTTGTTGTTGTTTGTTTTCTTAGAATAACATAATAAAGCAAGCTGGCAGCAACACGTCCCCAAATATCATTCAGATTGTTCTAGACTTTTCTTTGAAAGTAATTTTAGATGAAATTAATATTTAAGTTTGTAGATATAAATCAACAGAGCCTGGCAAGCTACCCGTGTGGTATTTGATATGCCAAAAACCAGTAACAATCACAGACCTCATTCCCATGACCTGAAGGAATGATTTGAGGCTCCCTTGTGTTCCTGGAGTGAGCAGATGCCCTTGGGCTACACTAGCATGTTACAGGACGTATGGAGATGTTACTGGTGCCCGCCAAGCAAATCAATGAACAACGGGAAGACAAGTGATACAAGGTACAAATAAAGTGAATAAAGTGGGTGGGACTCCATTGAATCAGTTGAAATCTGAAAAACAAACTAACAAAATATAACCTCTCAAAAAGATGGAAATATGCCTCCAGCCACATCTCCCCGCTTTTTTTTTTTTTTTTTTTTGTTTGTTTGTTTGTTTGCTTTGCTTTTTTTGGTCACACCTGGTGATGCTCAGGAATTACTCCTGGCTCTGCACTCAGAAATTACTCCTGGTGATGCTCAGGGGACCATTTGGGATGCCAGGGATCGAACCTGGCTCAGCTTCGTGCAAGGCAAATGCCCTACCCAATGAGAGGCCCAACCCAGATTTTGGACTTGCTAAATAAACACAATCATGGCAACCGATTTCAAAAGAAAGATGAAAATTATTGTAGGTGGAGAGATTGGGAGGTGGGAAGGCGAGAGGGCGGATGTCTTAGTCGCAGAATTCTGTACGACAAAGGCTTTATGAGCTCCTGAGATGGAACTCTTTCTTTCTTTGTCTCAAAGGCCTCTTATGCCTTTTTTGGTTTGTTTCAGTTCTTGACACTATTTTTCCCAATATGCTGTACCAAGAACTACACTCCCCAACCCTCTCTCTCTGCCTGCAATTGGAGATAATAGATGACAGAGAGATAAGGATGGATGGATGATTGGGTGGGTGGACAGACAGACAGGAACTATTGCTTCAGTTTCTGTGTGAACCCTGACTAGTACATCTGGGTTTAAATACTGAACTCTAAAATTGAACTCTAAAGAAGCTGAGGGGGTTGAGGTGACTCAGTGCGCCGACCACATGCCTGCCAAGAATGAAGCTCTGAGTCCCAACCCCAGCACTGCCTGCTGCTCCCCACCCCACCCCTACCACCAGCCCGTACTGTCTTTGCAGCCCCTAGCACCGCTGGGCCCAAGCAATACTTTGCTGTGGGACCTGTGCATTGAACCGCCCACCCTAGATGGCTGAGTATAGTGATCCCTAGCCCCCTGGGCACTGCCTAGGTGACCCTCAAAAAAACTAATGAAATAAGCTGAAGCCTCACCAAGAGTTTGTAAAATACTGGAGTTGTATACCTGAAGTTGTACATCTAGAAGGCATCCATGGGCACCTTGACTCCATGTCTGGGCATCTGTGCAGAGCAGGGGAGGAGAAATGACCGAACAACAGTCAGCAGGGGGCGGGGGTCATTCCCAAGGGTATCCCTGGGCTCTACGTCTCCTCTTCCTACTAACACTTTTGTTTATGTGGAGACCCCACACAGAAAGCAATCTAAAAGGCTCCCCTCACCTGGCCAGGCACAGTTAGAGCAGTGAACACTGTACACCCAGCTGTACAGTGAACAGATCATGGCCTGAGGTCCAGAGTTCCTGGGAAGTTCAACAGAAACAAGAGCCTCTTCCTTCCTTCTTCCCTCCCTCCTTCCTCCTAATGATGCAGGTGGACCCTACAGGTGGCGTATGTGAGCGGAAGGGAGAGAGAGATGGTCATTTTCTCCCCCAGCCACCTCTGCCGCCCGGGACCCGCTGGGCAGGCTAAAGACTGATACAGTCTGCAGTGAGCCCCTGCGGGCGTGGGCCTGGGTCCCACCAGCCCCACGAGGTGGCCGTGAATCTACACCAGAAGTCCACTTGGTCTCTAGGCGTGGGAGTTGATCCCCACCACCCGAGATTTCTCGGGGAGCCACGGACCCAGGCTGGAGCAAGAAATTGCTCTTTGCAGGAAAGGAAAGTCAGTCTTAGGCCTCAACCAAGGTTTCCTCAGGGTTCTTGTCTTCCTCACAGAAAAAAGAATTTTCAGGAGTAGATGAGCAGTGAAGTAAGTTTTGGGGGGAGAAAAAAAAAAAACCCAAAACATGAACAGATTTTATTATGGAGATTTCAGGACGGGAAGGAGGAGGGAAGGTGAGAGAAACCCGCACGCTCAAGGGAGAAGGTGGTTGCTCCAGAGGCAGAGGGTGAGCCCTGACTGATTTCCAAAGAGGGCTTTATCCTCTTGGGCTGGAATGATCTGGAATCCTCTGCTGGGCCATAGAAGGTTGATGGGGATTAAGGGCTGGGTGGAAGAAGGTGGATCCAGCTTCCTCAGGGCTATTGTTGGTTAATGGGTCCTATCAAGTCTTCATTCCTGGTTCCAAAAGGTGACAGCCTAATGGCGACAGTTCACTGCCATCTGCCTGCCTACATCACTTCCTCCCTTCTTCCTTCTCTCCTTCCTTTCTTCTTTCTTTCCTTACTCCTTCCTCCCTACCTTCTTCCTTCCTCCTTCCTCCCTTCCTTTCCTCCTTCTTTCTTTCCTCCCTAACTTCTCTCCTTCCTTTCTTCCTTTCCCTCCTCCCTATTTTTTCCTTTCCCTCCTTCCTTCCCTCCCTCCTCCCTCCTTCCTCCCTACCTTCTTCCCTTCTACCTTCCCTCCCTTACTTCCTTCATCATTCCCTTCTTTCCTCCTTCCTTCCCTCCTTCCTCTTTCTTTCTCTCTTTTCTCTCTCTTTCTTTCTCTCTCTCTCTTTCTTTCTTTTCTTTCTTTCTTCTTTCTTTCTTTCTTTCTTTCTTTTCTTTCTTTCTTTCTTTCTTTTCTTTCTTTCTTTCTTTCTTTCTTTCTTTCTTTCTTTCTTTCCTTCCTCTACCTTGACTATGGAAAATCTTTATCAGATGTAATCAATTCATTTTCCATTGAAGTCTACTTACCAGAATACAAACACTACAGTAAAAACTCTCAAATGGAATCTCTGGCAGGACCACTGGGTGATTATTTTACACCTCCGTTCTTCTTACCGAGGTCTGCTCTGATTAACCTGGTTCTAATGAAACCGGGTCTGTGGGCTTACCTCGAGGCACACTGCCATTCCTAGAACTCCTTCAGTTATATACAGATCTTCATATACACATAAAGGCTGGTTCCCAACCTGGCAGCTCTGTACAAGTCACTGACGGAGAGGAGGGAAATAAACGGTTTCCACCAGGCAGACTTTGAAAGCATGACCTCAGCTCCCTCTTTCATAGCACCCACTAAGAGCCCCTCGATTCCATCTCCCCTGCCCCAAATAGTCTATGGCAGTGGGTATTGCTGTGGGGCGTAGTGGAATTCCCATATGGAACTAAATTCACATCTTAACTCTAATGCTGTTTTACCCCTCTCAACCTTTTTTCAACATCTTTTCACCGATGAAAGTTAGGGGTGAAAAATGAGTATAAACCCAGAGTACTGAAGTGACCAGAGTGTGGTCAGCTCACCCGGTGCAGAGACTAAGAAGCACCGTCTCTTTGTCCCCTGCTTTTTCATAGTGGCTCTAATTTTCCCCTAACCCAGGGCAAAGGTGTGTTTCACATCACGCCTTCAAACATCAGTTATACCATTTTTCATTTTGGGAGGTCAAAACTCTCAATGACCTGTGTTATTATTTTCTTAGATTGAGGTTTTCTAGATTTTGATACATCTATTTTAAAAGTAGGCTTTAAACACTTATTGTAAAATGATTTTGCTTTCCCTGTCCTAAATAGAAGATCACTATCACTATTACTATCTTCCCGCTCATCATCTATTTGCTAGAGCGGGCACCAGTAATATCTCCATATGTCCTGTCTCATGCTAGTAGAACCCAAAGGCAACCGCTTGCTCCAGGAACATAAAGAGCCTGAAACCATTATATTAGGTCATGGGAATGACCTAATATAAATGTTACTGGTATTTGGCATATCAAATATGACACGGGCAGTAGAAGATATTTCCTTAAAACATATACCATAAAAACTAAAATAATTTTTAAAAACATTCAAAATGGTTCAAAGCCTCAAAGATTGATAAACAGACTCCAAAAAACGTTAGATTTAAGGTCTGTTTTTGTGTTGTCGTTGAAAGGGGAGCTGAGCAAGGGTTCAAGAAGTTCGGGAGCCCATTGAAATGCTCCTTGTTGGAACATTCCAGGTGGGAAGAGGATTCAAACAGAACTGGCCCTTTGCAACTTGGGCCAGTTTTGAGTATCTTACTTTTGCCCTTCAGGGGTTCATCCCTCCTTCTGACAAGGACTTGGAGGAAAGAATGAGAAACAGTAGCCTGGTTTTGAGAGTCCCTTACGAGCCCTTACTTCCAGGAGTCTCCCTAAACAAGTACCTTTTCTCTCCAACTCCCAGCCCCCCCCCTCCTTGTCCTTATTTCTAAAGTGAGAAGATCGGCCATTTGTGACCGGAGATCTTGTTTTCTTTCCAATGTGCCGCATTTTACCTTTATCCTTATTTATCCGCAGACTCCCAATTCATCAACAAAATACTGTTGTTCCCATTCAACATTGGAAATACAATGACAAAACATCTGAACTATCAGATTCCTTTCCTCCTGCCCATTTTAAAAACTGCCACGAATCTAAAGTCTGCTTGATTCATTTCCAAAGGAATCTCAAAACTAAACTCAAATGCAGCTTCAGCAATATTTGAATCCAGAACTTTTCAAAAAGCCCATTCCCCAACTGGAAAATACGGTGCAGTTTTGCTAAAGCCCACTAGAGGGCGCGCACATTTTTCGATTCCTAAGCAAGCGTGTCTGCCCTGACTAGCCCCTGAAATTGCCGTCTCCCTCCCTGCTTTTTCTGTTTAAATGGGGAGCAAATGGTGAGCCCCCCAGGTTTCCTCACTACACCAATCCATCCCCATCCTATTCAAAGACTCCTCGTCTGCCATTACGAGGAATTCTTTGCTTCCCAAACCACAACAGTTTCTGTTTTCAGCATTTGCCCTTTGACGTTTAAGAAGAAATAAGATCCAAGTTTGATGTTGAAAAGAAAGCATTGATTTCTTTGGTGACAGGATCGCTTCTCTCTGTTCAAGTTTTCCCTGGCTGTGGGGGAAAGGCCCCTTGAAGAGTTTCGGGCAGATTCTTTGAACTCAAAATCTTTCTGAGAATCGGCTCCTGCCAGTTGGTCTTTTGAAACTTACCTTAGCCCCACTTCAGGACATGTTGTATTTGGAGGGGGTGGGGGCTCCTCAGACAATGCTCAGGGTGTCCAGGGGGCCACTCCTGGCCATACTCAGTCAGTCACGCTGGATATTTCAGTGTTCAGGTCCATATTAGTGCTGGGGGCGACCTGGACCACTCCAGTGCTCAGAGCACTGTGTGCTACCGGGATCGAACTCAGAACTTCATGTGAGCTCCAGCCCTTTGAAGTATCTCCCAAGCCCCCGCATTTCTTTGAGAGCTGATTTTTAATTCATTTTATATTCTAATCTGTCATGCTCTTGATCTCCAATATCAGAGAATTTAGCCCGAGACCTATCCTGCAGGTAAATCATGACCTAGAGGGGACCTCTAAAAAAACATTTCCAAAGTTCTTCGTTTTAGGCGTTGACCCCAACTTAGGGAACTTGCCTTTTATTGAGTCCCAATATCCTCTTACCTGCCAATATCCATTCTGCGTCTTCCCTGGGCTTCCAGGGAATTACGGTAAATACCCATGGCAAGGGAGCCGAAAGTTCTGAGTTGGACGGGCCTTTGCGACTGACAGAGAGAAGTCTGGGAAGTGGAGGGGCCAAGTCCTGTCCTCTTGTCTCAATTAGCCCGCTGCTAACGGAATTGAACACATTTCCTTTTTTTTTTAAGGTGTCGGAAGTCTCAGGCTGCAGATTTATGCAAGTATGCTACTCAAGAGGAAGGCTTTAAGGGAGAGATATTTATATCCCGTAGTCATTACACATGCTAAAGGTGAAACTGCGAAATCTCTGAGTTCCCAGGTGGATGTTCTCATGATGAGCACAGCCTTGCAGGTAGCTATTTTGGGGGGCGTACAATCCCCATCTTGGAACTGTTAGATTGTTCCAGGCAGGGAAGGACATAATCATTCAGTCATTTTAGCTTGACCCTGTTTTCTCGCCCCGGGGACTGTATGACCAGAGATTCAATTTACTCCTTCCTTGGTCTCTCTAGTAATAATAGGTGTGCTCATTTCTCTCTCTCTCTTGAGCAACTGCAACCCCCAACCCCCGCACCTCCTGTCTACCCCGTCATCATTGAAAAGGCATTATGCATGAGACGCAGTGTCCTCCCACTTCTATTTGATGCCTGAATTGAATCAAGGAAAAGGGCTCATTCCTCTAAAAGAGGATTGCCCCACACTGGGGCTGACTGTCCCTGCCCAGAAATGCAGACCAGACGTTCCCCACACAGAAATATACAATAACCGCTTCAGGAAATTGCTTTCCCTATTGAAGCCGGAGAGCTCCATCAGAATGTTTCCACAGCACAGCTGATGAGAATTACGACTCACTGAAATATCAGTTTTCTTTGATTGTGACATAAAAACTGGGACATAATTAAAACCCAATTATCCTTTAAGGGTAATTGGGGTTATAAAACCAAGAGACTGTGAGTCAGTGTGTGGCTCTCTCGCTGGAGCAGTGTCTGAGGGGGAGAGTGAGGGCTGTCTTCCCCCCCCTGACAGCCCCACCCATGACATCCCGGGAGATAACTGTGGTCCGGCAACCCTTGGGGGCAAGAGAGTACCCCCACAACTCGGGGGAATGGAGGGTGACTCCTGACCCTTGCTCCGGTGACCAGGGGATGCCACACGGCCTTCCCCAAAGAAAGGAGGGCTGAGAGGGTCCCTGCCGAAGCCGACTGCCCAAGAGATGCCGGTCACATTCTGCTTCACCACGCTCCACACCGCCAAAGTCCACTGGGACAACTGGACTTTGTTTTGTTCTAGGGACAGGATCCACAAAAAGCACCGGGTCAAGGAGAAAGAAGAAAGAGAGAGAGAGAGAGAGAGAGAGAGAGAGAGAGAGAGAGAGAGAGAGAGAAAGAAAGAAAGAAAGAAAGAAAGAAAGAAAGAAAGAAAGAAAGAAAGAAAGAAAGAAAGAAAGAAAGAAAGAAAGAAAGAAAGAAAGAAAGAAAGAAAGAAAGATATGTGTACACATATACACATATATACACACATATGTGTATATGTGTATATATGTATATGCATATACACACATATAATAAAACTACACACACATACACACATATTAGTGGGTAGGAGAGAGAATAAAGCACAAGACTCTGGTAAAGGAGAATTCTTACAGGAAGCCTTAGGGATATTGTTTAAAACCAGCATTCACACCCCCACACACACACACACACCAACACACCAGCACCAGCAGAACCCAACCTGGCTGCCGGCAGCTGAGGCTTGTTTGTATACTTTTCCATCACCTGCATGGAAACTTGCACCCGAAACCAGTCCTGATCTATGTCCTTCCTGCCCCCAGGTCTGGAATTTCAAAAGTGTTTCCCTTCCTTGCCTTTCCTGATATGTCCCGCCCTCCCAGGACGCACTGCACTGCGCATGTTTTAAAAAGAGCATGACCCTCCCTCCCCCACGGCAGTGACCATCTCTGTCTCTCTGTCTCTCTGCTTCTCACGTCCCAGGAGGGCGGCGGGGTGGGGAGAGCAGTGAGGAGTGAGGCACATAGTAGCTCCTCAGGAAACCGGCTGAGTAGGGGCCTCTCTGCAAACAGCCTCCCTCCAGATTCCTAACTTTTCTTTCTGTAAAATCCACATTGCTGGGAGTTCTGAGCCACCCAGAAGACTTGAGCCCAACCCCCTTCCAAAGCAGTCCCGTTTTTTTCCCGGGAGAACTCTCACCTCAGCAAACAACTTTCTGGCCCCAGGACAGCATAGAAATCCTGAAAAAAAAACTATGCCTGGAGAGACAGAGTAGGTCTGTGGCGGGCTTTGGCAATCTTATTTCCTAATCCACTTGCTCATTTACCTCGTCGCAAAGCCTAAGAGAATTTGGTCCTAACTCCTTCATCAGAGGATCGGGCACCGGAGACTCAATGCGAAGGCAAGTATACGTTATGGACAGCAAAGTGGCTGTTGCACTGGGCTACACTGCCGGGCAACTCACCCAGCTCAGGGATTGGAGTCACCTCATAAGCCTGGAGAACGTACTGGCAGCCAGTGGGTGCTCTTTAAAATGCATACAAAGCAGAGGAGGAAAATGTGTGTGCTACACACACACACACACACACACACACACACACACACACACACAGGTTCAAGTTATGCAGAAAAATATGATGAACAATGGGAAAATAATTTGCCCCTTAGATCCCCTTCCCCTGGTGGGCAACTGGGGTGAAAGGCAGCCTGCTCTAGGAGGAAGAAGATTTCCTTTTATTTTTTCAGTAGGCTTTAAGTTTAGTAAATGTGGGCAGTAGTTCGTGTGACAACGTCCATGAAGGGGCCAGTGCATGTTACCTGCTCCTTGGTAGGCTCAAGGGAATGAAGCCATTCCCCTCACTGGGCACAAAGGACAAGAGGTCATTCCAGATCTGTCTTCCCATCTAGTTCGTCCCAGAAATCGCAGGGTTAAAATCCTAAGGTTTGCCGGAGTTGGTCTTTGCTGGTTTTCTTTTTTCCTTTTTAAAATTCTTCTTTTGCCCTGCGATGTAAAATCTGCTCCCCAGCCCCCAATAAACTCCTCTAATGCTAGTAAGGTGCGTGAGCAGATGTGTGTGTGTGTGTTGTGTGTGTGTGCGTGCCCACGTGTGTGGCTGGTCAGGAGAAAGTTAATCAGATTCTTATATTCTTATATTCTCTGGCAGTATCAGTATTTTAATGTCTGCTAAGCCTGTCACTAACACACATTCTTTTTAAGGGGAAAAAAATGCTTCTGTGCTCCAGTTTTAAAATGCAAAGGTAGGATGTTATTTGTCACCGTGCCCAAAAAAGTCCTTACTCGATAACTTTGCCAGAAGAGGGAGAGAGAGAGAAGGCAAATGTTCCCCAGCTGTTTCCTGTCTGTGTTTTGTAGATAAATGTGAGGATTTTCTCTAAATCCCTCTTCTGTTTGCTAAATCTCACTGTCACTGCTAAATTCAGAGCAGATAGAGCCTGCGCAATGGAATAAAGTCCTCAAAATTGAAATGTGACATTGCTCTCCACATCTCTCATCTCTCTGGATTTCTTTTTGCCTCATTATTCCTGCTAACCAATTCATTTCCAGACTTTGCACTTCAGAAGCAATGGGGAAAATCAGCAGTCTTCCAACCCAATTATTTAAGTGCTGCTTTTGTGATTTCTTGAAGGTAAATATTTCTTATTTTTTAAGTCATTGGGGAATTTTATTTAAATTGTGTATTGTTTGCTTCTGCCTAGGAGTGTTATTCACTTTTAAATGTTCATTGTTTAAGAACTGGGAGTTATTTATAAATTGCTGAATATGCAATTTTGTGGGATCTGAAGAAATAGCTCCGGGAGATGAATGTCTTTGCATAGATATCTATATGAGTGAAAACTGTTACAAGGTACTTATGCTAAACCCTCGCTTCTGCAGGCATTAGGGGGTCATTATAGAAGATTCCTTTAAATCCTATCTATGGCTAAGGGCTAGAGAACATGAATAAGAGCTTTTGGAATTTTTTTTTTTGCAGGTGCAGATGTTTTATTTTTAAGATCATGTTCCTCTGTGTGTGTGTGTGTGTGTGTGTGTAACTTGTCAGGACTTTTATCATAAGGCATGCCACATACAAAGAGTTATATTTTGGATGTTATTTAAAGCTTTTAAATGTGATCTTTGGAGTTCAGGTCCCGGAACTGTTTGCACTTAAGCCCGGAGAGTGAAAGTTAAAGTGAAGTTTAATTTGGTCTGTTGAAAAAGAACGCGTTGACAACTCTTGCTGACCTTGCATATTCGGCTAATTTAAACAAATGCATACTGCAGACTGAAAGCGGAAACTTTCTAGCAACTGCTTGTCCAACTTTTCTCTTTGGAAGAAGGCTTTCTCCAGCGAAGTTTGGACGCGGAGGCTGGTGTTGTAAAGCTGATTTTTTTTTTTTTATGCTCGGGGTTGTAAAGTCTCTTTAGGTGCATTTGGCTGCCTGTGTCAATGTATTGGCTTCTTGTTTCCAATCTCTGGCCCTTGTTCAAGTTTCCATGCTCAGCAAAATGATATCTTTCAGAACGTGTGTTTTTCCAATTTGCAAGCATTTAAAGCCACTGTCACTGAATCCTCCGTGCAATTGCCAGAGGGCTCTTTTCACTAGCGGCCACTGAGGGCAGCATTCTTTTCTCTGCTTTCAAGCACTCCACTGCTAGCACTTTTCCTAGACAAGTAAGTAGCCTGGGAGTTACAGAATCAGCTTTGGGAGACACCTGATTCTGCTGCCTTCAAGATGCCAAGGCAGAGTGCTGGCGACCTCGCTTTTCAAAGAAATGAAGTCAGTGTGTGTGGATCTCAGTGTGTGGATGGATCTATGCCTAGGGACACCCACACATTAAATGACACACATAGACACACATGCACATCTATGTATATATGAAAATATGTATATGTGTGGATGTATGTGTATATAGACATAGATGTTTACATGTGTATATTTAATGTTACTATGGCATAGCAATGGGGATTTTTGTCTCCCTGTTTAGATGCTGATTAGAGGCTGTTAAGTGTGATCTTAGCAACTAATTACAAAATTGAAAAGGTCCCCAGGGGAACTTTTCAAGCTACTCCTGCTGAACTTTTAGGAGCGCTAACTCCAAAAAAGTTAAGCTGTTGCTCAAGCCTGTGTCCAGCGCAGGAAATAATTTGAGGGAGATTTATGGTCTTTCCAATGGGATTCAAGGGAGGGAATCCTGTCTAGAGAAAAGAACTTGTGCTCTGATTGTGCTCTGGGTCCCCAGGTATTTCCCAAGACTTAAGACAGAGGGAGGAGAACAAGAGGGGGATTGGAGCTTGGGTCTTGGCTCCTAGTGATCACACTAAGTACACAACTGGGAGTGGAGGTTTGGGGGGGGGGAGGGAGATGGACTCAAATGCCAGCTGTGCAATTTGTTCATTGTCTGAATAGACAAGGGGCAGTGACAAGCTTACAGCGCACCTGCTGGGTGTTCCACGTGTAACTAACTGCTTTAACAAGCCCCGCCTACAACGCAGGGCGCACGTTTTTTAAGGCCTCCATTTGCTGTCCACACAACCTCATCATACCCAACCCGACCCATTCTTAAAGAACAGGGAAACCCCGAAATGGGTACACCTGAAGTGAGTATTTTCCTTTTCAGTGACTATTGCCCTCATTGGTGGCTGGGCATTTGTGATATAGCTCAGACATCTGGATTCAGTTGTTCCTCATTTATTTGTGATAAAAAAGGACAGGTCTTTGTGATTTGGGATTCATGGATGATTTTTTTGAGAACGAAAGCTCGGATTTTTTTTCATTTTTAGCTCATTCTGTCTCTTTCCGACTTTCTTCCTATTATACCCTCCCCCTTGCTGCCTTAATTTCTTCTGTGTCTTGCAAAATAAGAGGCCCTGGAAATGATGAACATATGGGGCCACTTGTTTCAAACTTTCAACTCCTCAACTAGTTCATTTTTTTTTTCGGGAACATAATGTGATCGATTTTTCTGATGTACTGGATTGTTGTCTGAACTGAAGGAAAAGGCCCTGGAGGTTCTATTTGTTCTAGAACTATGAGAGCTGGTACTTATCTGACAGTATAACTGGGAGGGTGGGGAATAATAGAAGGAAGTGAGAAAAAAAAAACGAGAAAAGAAAAATTTATTTAAAAATTAATCTTAACATTTTAAACACTAGGGATTCATGTTTCTTGGTTAAAATGTGTAATGTCAGATAAAACTATTAAAAACCAGTGCAGAGATTTAATGATGAGATCACCTCACTAAAGTTATTAAGTTAAGTAACGCTAATCCTGGATTTCTCTAGAACTGAAGAATTTGAAAGCATCTACAATGGCAGGTGCTCAACCAACTCCAGGGTGTCTCACAACCCAACAAAAAAGGGAGGGTGGAGAAGGATTGCTAGAATAGCGTGTATTCTAAACACTGGCTCATTGCCAGAGCATGGAGGTATGTTCAGAAAAATCAAGTGTCTGTTCTTTTGAAAAAAGGAAAATCAAGTGGGATTTGCTGAAGTTTTTATTGGAAACCTCCAGCACTTTTTCTAAAAGTAAGGGTGGGGGAAGAAGGGAAGAAACCACCACACATTTTATGACTAGGAAAAAAAAAGCTCTGGGTGATAACTTGCTAAAAAAGAAAGGAGCGTTCCTGGTGGCTTTGACTCAGGAAAGGAGGAGGGATTCTACATGGAGGTTCTACTGGGAAAGGGGAGAAAATACTCAGGGGACCTGTCACCACTCTTGTTTTATGTCTATGATTTATGATGATTTGCAAACAGCGGGCCTTGTCATCTTGACTGTTTTATAAGGATTAACTAAATATTTACGTTGTGTTAACAAAAGCCAGGGGGTTAGGATCTTTTTTTCCAATGACTGAGCAGAAGGTCTAACCACAGACATGGAAATCTTAATGAAAACGATGCAGCCAACTTTGCCATAGATGAGGAGCCATGGTGCTGACTTTACAGAATTAGGAAGGACGGGAACAAATGACCAAATATGTTTCTCCAAAAGAGATGGATTGAATGGAGCTGCCACTACTGGGAGGTCCCCCCAAAGCCTCTTTTATGACAGCTTCCTAGCATTACTCTGGGATCCTTTTAATATAGTACTTTTCTTTGCATCCTTCCAGTGATTCCATGATGCTAAAAGTTAATGCATCTGAGTCAGTAGAGGGTATCATCTTGGAAGGCTTCCTAGAAGCACCTTATAAAACTAACCCCCTTGGGGCCGGAGCGATAGCCCAGCTGGTAGGGAGTTTGCCTTGCACGCTGCCGGCCCATGCCAGCCCAGGTTCGATCCCTGGCAACCCATATGATCCCCCAGCATCGCCAGGAGTAATTCCTGAGTGCAGAGCCAGGAGTAACCCCTGAGCATCGCGGGTGTGATCCAAAAAAGCAAAAAAAAAAAAAAAAAACCTAACCCCTAAGCATTATTTCTCTCTGTTATTCTAGGATAAGGATTAAAACTGCAGAA
Organism: Cryptotis parvus; assembly: GCA_021461705.1. Classification (NCBI taxonomy): domain Eukaryota; kingdom Metazoa; phylum Chordata; class Mammalia; order Eulipotyphla; family Soricidae; genus Cryptotis; species Cryptotis parvus. The sequence continues at coordinate 22,508 of JAJIBD010027374.1, forward strand.
CCCTCCTTTAAGCAGTGGCAGTGGTAGGAGTGTATTTGACTATGATTTGACTATTATTATAATAAATAAGTCTCTAAAAGATGAAATCAGGATTGCTGTGACAGAGAGTGGGGCAAGGCGTTTCTGTGGGTTTTGAATCCAGTTCATGGGACGCATTCTTGTCACCTGTTGATTTGATATGGCTTAATCTGAGAGGCTTTAGAATGCAGTCTGCTAGCAGGAATAGAGTCTGCTAGCAGAACAATTTCATTCCTAAAGCCTCACATATCTCCAATTGCTGATTTTGTTTTCTGGTTTTGATTTTTTCTTCCTTCCTCTGGTTATGTTAATTGTTGCTATACTCTGTCTTTTTCTGTGTTTTTGGCCCTTTTGTTCTTCTGTCAGTTTCACTCTCATGAATTAAAAAAACAAATTTGAACTGCCTTGTTGTATTTTCACAAGTCTTGTTTTAGCCACGGGATAGTCCCTTTCATCAATAACTGAGGAATCATGTGCTGGTTCAGTTGCTATTCTAGTCAATAATGAATGCATATGTCATCTGTGGATGGCCAATCTTTAGAGAATTTAAATGAATAGAATACAGTGGGTCCCAAATCTGGCCTGAAAACCTGTGATCATCCCAAAGTTTGACCAGGTTTGATGCATGATTCCACAAGATTTGCTCTGTTCCTTTCCAGAGCAAATATCTATAGTGAGTCTAGCTCACAGAATTGTAATAAAGACCCATAAAGGAGCACTGGCAGAACTTCTCAAGGTTCCTCGGCAGGACTGAGGAAAATATATACTCCATCTGTGACACCCCATGGTCTTCTGTGCCTTGGGCTATGTTCGACTAATGACAGTCATGAAGGTTGGAGGAGAGGGCTCACAGGGCTGAGTGTGCCCTTTGGGGGAAAGCTGACCCTGCCTCTGTTTCCTTGGCAGGTAAAGATGCACTTCAAGCCTTCGTCGAATCTCTTCTACCTGATCCTGTGCTTGCTCACCTTTACCAGCTCGACCTCTGCTGCACCGGAGACACTCTGTGGGGCTGAGCTGGTGGACGCTCTTCAGTTTGTGTGTGGCGACAGGGGCTTTTATTTCAGTAAGTTGTCCTACCCCTCACAGCTCTGTGGCTTTGCAAACATGGGGAGCAAAGTGTGAGTAAACTGAAGGATGGCCCAGGCCAGGCAGCTGTCCGCGGCCTCTGAACTTCCTTACATTCTAGGAGAAATGTGCTCTGGCAGGTTTTGCAGATTTGGGCTAGATTAAGGATCGACCCTCTTTAGCAATTTGTCTTCAAGGTGCTGAGTTTTTCCACCATGATTTTTCTCGACCCGCCCTGCCCTATTCCATTCCTTCCCAGGAAAAGGATAGGACAAAGGGATCTTTTTTTTTTTTGTACGGAGGTGGGGAAGGTGTCCCTAGGCTCATTCACACTCACCAAGGCTGGTTTTAAGCAGAATGTGATTTGCTGCATAAGAGTAGGGTCTGATATGACCCTCTTTTCCCAGAGGAAAGAATGAAGGGATCCTTCCCAGATGGCCCTCCAGTATGAAATCACCAGGAACTTCACTTAGAGGCTTGTTTGCACCTCTCACTGCACTGTAAAGCCTTACTAAAATGCCCTCTGTGCTAATCGACCTTGTTTTTTTTGTAGTTGTTATTGCTTTCCTCCTCTGAGACTTTTCTCATGATACCTCCATCTGGAAGAGGGTTTCTGACAAATGCAGGGTCACTTACCTCTAAGTAGGTCTCTGGTGATTAAAAAGTCTTCAGTCAATAAAAATGTAGACAGAGTGGAGGCTTGCATATAATGAGCACAAACAAAAGCCAATATTGCCTAAGGGGAAATAATCACTTAAAGCATTCACCTCAGAGTTTTCTGTCTCCACAAAGGTATTACAGGAGAGAGACAGACTGAAACCCGGATGCTCATTCTGTAGAATTTTTTGAATTTCTGAGCGTTTCCAGGAAACTGCTGCTTAGGATCTCAGTGAGCATGAATCATTCTTAGAAGTTCACATGGTCCGAGTGTAGACACTTTGCCTCAGTTACCCACTCAGCCTCAAATAGCTCCTGGGATGGTTCACGCATTTCAAATCTATCATCTTCCTTCCAGGGAACTTGGAGTGTGTGTGTGTGTGTGTGTGTGTGTGTGTGTGTGTGTGTGTTTGGGACTAGGGGAGGGTGTTAGGATAGGTCTAGTTTGTGACTAGGGAAAGAGAACCAGAATGTAAAGACAGGAAGGCAGGATTTGACAAAACCGCTTTAAAATAGCTAGTGATAGAGAAGGAGCCACACTTCCTGAGCTTTGAGTGAGTCGTTTCCCCTTCTGATTCCAGGCCAGGCAGTCCTGTGCCATTCTCAATCGCAGTGCAAATGAGTTAGTGCAAGGGGTGAGTCCTTTTGCAAACAGCAGTCTTTGTTTTACCTTTAAAATAGTCTGTTGGGGCCGGAGGTATAGCCCAGCGGGTAGGGCGTTTGCCTTGCACGGCGGGCTCGATCCCCAGCATCCCATATGGTCCCCTCCCAGCACCGCCAGGAGTAATTCCTGAGTGCAGAGCCAGGAGTGACCCCTGAGCATTGCCGGGTGTGACACAAAAAACAAACAAACAAGCAAAAAAAGTCTGTGGAAGGGGAAGTAAAACATTAGTGTTAGCCAGAAGTGGGTTGTAATTATTCTTTACTTTGCGGATTCTGATTCAGAAAATGGATCCCTGGTTCACACTTTAAAAAAAAAAGATTCCAAGAGAATGTTTTATATGACTTCTTTGATCCATTTAATTAAATGTTTGCCAAGTTTGCTGTCTTCTGTTATACACCACGCTGAATTGTCTTGTTTAACAATAACATGCTATGTGACATGGCATGCTACGATGTCATGGATACAGGGTCCTTCTGTGCCTGTGCCTTCATATTTCATCACATGTGAAAACGAGGTGAAAAACAAGAATGGAAAGAATGACTTAGTCCCATGGGTTTAGAGAGTAGAGGGGTTAAGATACTTGCTTTGCATGAGATCAATCCTGGTTGAATCTGCATCGCAGATCCCACTGAGTACCGCCAGGGGTCACTCCTGAGCACAGAGCTAGGAATAATCCCTGAAACACACCAGCTATGGCCCAACTCCCTCTGCCCCAATTTTAAAAATTTAAAATAAAAAGAATGATTCAATACCAGATAACTCTATGTAGCCCTAGAGACTTAGAAATATATACATATATGTATATATAGAATATAAGGAAAAAACAATTTCAAGGCACTGAAGGGTTGTTTCATTCGGTTACTCTCATATCTAGCAAATATTGTATTCTACTTTAATATCTTGAAACTGTAATGTTATATAAGGCAACTCTTGATGTGTAGACTGACTTTGATTAGAAAACGGCTTTGTAAACTATGCATTACATTTGTTTTGTTGTTGAGATCTGTATTTTATAAATTCTGCCTTATTCTGTGACTTACATGTTCTTTATGTGGTATAGACCTTTGTGTGCAACAGTATTCTTGTTCATTTTCTAGCTAACTAAACAATCCTATTTTCTGCTCCCACCAAAATGGTGGCCCCTTCAAATTCTTTAATCTGAAACATTAATGAAACAGCTGCTATAATCAGACACTATGCATTAATGAGATGTCTAGAAGAGAATGAGAGGTTGACTTTTGTCTTCAAGAAACTCAAAAAATCTAGTTGGAAGGTTGCAAACTTTATTGTTAAGTATCATAAAATTTTAGGAAAATAATCATGGGAGAGAGTCCAGAGTGATAGTACAGCGGGTAAGTGCATACATTCATCCCAGCATCCTGCGTGCCAGGAGTGGTCTCTAAGTGTAGAGCCAGGAATAAGCCTGGGTATTGCCTGTTGTTCCCCCCAAAAAACCAATAATCATGGTAAAATATAGTCCTTTATGTGTTTCCTAAATATTACATCCCATTTTTGAAATGACCTATCAACATCTACCTTCACAAAAGGCAGTCAAAAGCCATATTTATTTACCTGTGAGTCACAGGATTCATTCCTAGGCTGAGCTGATATAGTAACAACTCATATTTGATGGTTGACCCAGTCTATTAAATAGACTGGAAACTATTTGAATGAGATAGAATTACTTATTTGGAAACTTAGTCTTTAGAACCACTTAGGATTAGGCTTATCAAGTACTTTTGTGCAATTCTTCTCATATTCACTCAGCTCCTTGATAAATTTTTCTTTTAACTGAAAATAATGTATACTAATAAAGACTAAGAAGCTGCAGTTTTATCTTGCTCAGTCTATAAAGATAATCTGTTTTGTGTCTGAGCCAATTATTCTTACAGGCATTAACTGTTGTCAACAAATTTTATTGAGTTTTGTTTTTGCCCCCTGAGATTTACTATGTGTGGAGATGTCAGCTTTAGGCATTGAAAGTCTTTGAAACATTTATTAGAGGAAAGCAATCTTACCCAACTCTATTCCCTGTCAACTGATTCATTTTTGTTTTTACTTTTATGTTCAAAGTTTGTGACTTGCCTTTTATTCTAATCTGCTTCAAATATACTTTGAAAGCACAGATTTTTTTTCAAATATTGGAAGGCAGTTTCTGGATAGTTTGAAATCTAGAAATCTAAAAAAAAGTCTTCAAACCTATATTTTTGTCTGGATAAAATGCTTACCAAAAAGATATTTTAAACTCTCTCAGGGACAGTAGAACTGTCCAGCCCAATAGTCTCTAATGGAAATCGTCAGAATAAAGTTGTTTTGTAATGCTCGTTTTGTGTCAGTTGACCCAATGTTATCACAGGCTTTTGTTTCTCTCCAATTTTTACAAGAGCACAGTGGAGGTAACTTTCTCAAATGTTTTGTGAACATTTTCCCAGGATAAATGGAACACTTTTTCTATAGTTAATACTGCTTCCCAGGAATTTAATGAAATGACATGTCAATGAAGAGCTAATCATTAATTCTGCCCTATGCCTTGGAGTGAGAGAACTCCTAAAGCCTGCGTTGTGCACATGTCTTCCAGCAAGGCAAATGGCAACCCAGTAGAGGTGGCAGGTAGATTTGGAAAGATCTATTTCCAGAGTGAATGAACCCTCTTAGAGGTCAGCTTATTTTTTTAATCTCACTTTTAGTGAAGCAAGCAAGAGGAAAAGAGTTTCAAGTGAAATAGAAGCTAAGCTTGTTATAGACCCAATCTTTAACAGCCATGGTGATTAACCATTTTAGCATGTGCTTTAGGGGCTTGTGGAATTTCTATCCTTAGAGATACTTTAAAGTTGACAGAAAATCAACCATTTTGGATGGTTTCAATTTAGAACTACCCAAAGAAAGTTAGTTTCTGGGTTTCTTTTTTTAGTTTTAAGAGTCTATAAACTGTCCCTTAAATAAACTGTATATGCTTTACCTAGGAGGTCTGGAAAAAGGGAGAAGTAAATCAATTAAAGAAAAAAGTTGGACATCCTCTTGGCTATTCTGGATTTATAGCTTTTGTAAAACATAGATCCAATGCATAGTTATTAAAGACAGGCCTGGTATAAAAAATGCCATTGTCCATGTGTTAAGGCATACTGTTTCGTAAAGAGTTTAAGTGGAACATTTCAATGAATTTCATTGCTAGTGATTGCAACAACCTTCCTATACTAAATTATTTTGTTATTACAATCTTCTTTTATTTGAAATGTAGTGCTCAGGAAACAGCTTCCAGACTGTCATTCATTAGCTGTACAACTTTGGCAGGCATTTAAACTTCCTGGGCTAAAGTGTCCTTGTCTATAAAACAAGGGAATTTTGTTAAAGTAAATGACTTCTAACTTTTATAGACTCATAGTCTGGGTTGCAATTAACAAGGATGTTGTTTCATTCAAGAAAGGAGAACCTTGGATCAAAGTAGTTACCAAAGAAAGTTTAGTTCTTTTTTATCTTCCTTACATAGCTTCTGTTCATTCCCAAAGATGTGCTATTCCATCTACTAGAGGAGAGAGTGTCTTTGCTTTGTTTTGTTTTGAGTTGGATTCCAAGTGTCTCAGGGATGGACTAGAAGCTGAACCATGACCAAACACAAGCAGGTCATCCATCTAAAGGCACACATAACTCCTGTAATAGATTGCTATATTTCTTTGCTGCTGTATCAGTGAGAAGACTCACTGATAGTTCAGCTCTTTATATTTGTCAATCTCTTGGAATTGAACAAGTGAATAGGTCAACTTTTTGGATTTCCTTGATTAAATTAGAGGGTCAAGGAAAAGTCTTTTGGTTTCTAAACCAAGTCCCCAAATTTTTTCCATCCAACTGATACCGCCTTTCCCAACAAAGAAGAGTGTATATTTCAGACCATTCAAATATTAACTCACCCACCATTTATATTGCTATGAGTGGGGTTAGATTTGAGGTGGTCATTTGTATTTCTTCGCTTGGTACCCTGTAGACTGCCAACCATGTACTGTGTGACAGCTGGTCGAAATTAAGGGTACCGCCAATGGCTGTGGGAAAACTTTTCTCTTTGAAATGAATTAGTACATGTGGGATTTGACCTTATGATCCTTGCCTCATTAGCACCACTAAATTAATAGGCCACAGATATTCTTAAAGGAAAACAAAGAGTTCTTGTATTGACCCTAAATGCTTGCTGCTACTCTTAAACATGCCCATGCAAACCAGTCTGTGCCACCAGAGCACAAAGTAATCTGTACAAAGAACATGATGATCTCTGTGCACAACTAGAAAATAATTTGCATTTTTCTAATATCTGAATATTTCAAGTTGACCTCTCCTCCTGATAGCTAATTTTTTTTTTTTTTTTTGGGTCACACCTGGCGATGCTCAGGGGTTACTCCTGGCTCTGCACTCAGGAATTACTCCTGGCGGTGCTCAGGGGACCATATGGGATGCGGGGGATCGAACCCGGGCCGGCACAGTCCTGCCTCATGCAAGGCAAATGCCCTACCCTCTGGACTATCGCTCTGGCCCCATGATAGCTAATTATTAAAAATAAAAACAAGGGAGCAAAAGGTTTAGACCAGAGCATGTTCTCTATTGCTAAGAATTCGTGTTTTAAATCCCAGCTCTGGAACTTACTTGATGGGTGGCCTTGGTCAAGCTAGTTATCCTCTCAGTTCCTCAATTTCTTCATGTGAAATGGCACCTTGGATGAATAAATGAGTTGCTATATTAGAATAGGATCATTGGGGATACTTCCTAGCATAGAACTTCATATACATGTTAGCTTTCGTTAACTTGCAACCTCTTACAGGACCTGATGAAGAACTTACTGAAAAGGTTAAGGTATCTGAATGGGGAAACTAATGAAATACTCATTTTCTTTTCCTAGAAGCAACTGATGAAACTTGTTCCGAGTACTAGCTGTCATATACTAGTATCAGTTATTAGTCATCTTGGCTTTGTCTCGTATTTTTATTTTTTAAATCCAGTTGTGTCAGCTCCCTTGCTGTTTCAGAAGACAAAGATTACATAGCTTTATTGGACTAATGTGGCATGTGAGACCCTGAGATTGTGTGCATGATTCTAGGATCCAGAACCAAACTCTATTTCTTCTGGCTCTAAAAAGCATGTTCATTTGACCACTTGTATTGCTAGAGGCTGCAAGGCTAGTAATATAGTGATTCTTCCTCGATTCCCAGTTTCTTCTGAGATAAGGATCAGAAACTCCTGCATTACTTAATTGATTTTGAACACTTCTTTGAAAGAAGATAAGAGTGGGGTGTGTGTGTGTGTGTGCGTGTGTGTGTGTGTGTCCATGTGTTTGTGTCTGTGTGTAAGAGAGAGGAGAGAAGAGAGAAAGAGAGAGAGAGAGAGAGAGAGAGAGAGAGAAAGACCCATTTAATACCTTTTATATTTTACCTCCTAGAAAAAAAGTCCCCAAGTAATAATCAGATTTCCTTAGGGTTTATAAGAAAAGTCTTCTTGATTCAAGGCTACTGTTATTTAAGAACCCTCACAGACCTTTGAACCTCAGACAGAACAATGAAGTTTATTGGGAGATCTAACACTCTACAGACCAACCTGAGGATGTGCCCCCTCCTATCACCAACTTCAAACTTTGTTCTTTCCTCACTAGCAAACCCCCAGTGTTTCATTTCTTATAGATACTAGAACTAGTGTTGTTTTTTTTTTCTCAATGAGCCACTGAGGAAAGGAAAGTAATTTGGGCCCAAGATCTTACAATGGAGTCTATGAGAGAGAAAGAGAGAGTAGTCACAAGGCATAAGCCAGACAGTGATCCAGTCAGGAAGAAAAATCCCAGCTCAGACCCGAGGGAGAATTAACTAATTGGATAACAGCACTCCCACCTCTCAATCACTTGCTTGAAAATCAGTGATTTTGGGAAGTCTCTTCCCTTCAGCAGCCAGTAGGTTAGCCATTTTGTAGCTGTATTGATTTGCAGTTGTCTTCAAAATCTCAGGGTTTTCACTGATTTTGTTTAGAGCAGGGCTTCAGAAACTTTTCCCATTCATGATCCGACTTCACCCAAGAAATTTTAAATTTTAATGCAACCCCAGGTATATAAAATAGCTAGACTGGGGCCACAGTGATAACACAGCAAGTGGGGCAGTTGCCTGGCATGCAGCCAACCCGGTTTCAATCCCCAGGGTCCCATATGATCTCCTGAGCATGGCCAGGAGTAATTCCTGAGTGCAGAGCCATGAGATGTGACTTGAGCATTGATGGTTGTGACCCCAAAAGTTAAAAAAAAATACTACATAAATAAAATAGCTATACAAATCAAACAGTTATTGGTAATAAGTTATGAATTAATTTTTAAAACAATTTTTCATGATTCAGGGTCACAACTCACAGATTGAGGAGTTCAGTGTGTTGAAAATCATGTGCTATGACAAGCTTATTCAGAACCTCATCCTTTGAGAAATCATCCTTTGAGCCTTCAAGTCAAGGTTCACATTTGAATCTTCATGTTTCACAGCTCACTCTAAAGCATTTGATACTGAAGCCAGGCGCAGGATTTCTCCCAAGGAAAGTTCTCATTGCTCTTGACCATGGGCTTCACTTTTTATTTATTTAGCCATACAGTGTGCCTGGCAAGCTACCCATGGTGTATTCAATATGCCCAAAATAATAACAATAATGGGCCTCATTCCCAACAAATGGAGACATTACTGGCGCCCGCTTGAGCAAATCGATGAACTATGGGGTGACAAGTGATAAGTGATAAGTGACAGTGTGATAGACCATTACAAAGCTGTTCATGATTGGGTTTTAGTCCATGGGTTGGGTTTTTGTTGTTATTTTTGTTTCTTTTTTGAGTTGCTGTCTGGGGTGGAGTTCCATCTTGCACCTCTCTGCAAAATATCAACAAGCTCTTACATCACAAGGAATTACTTTGCCTTCCAAGTTCAAACCCCCCAGGCCTTATTAACTGTTAGACTAAGGAGATGACAACATAGCATTTTGTTGGTCTCTATCTACACACAAGATCGTGTTTAACATATAGTAAAGAGCTGTTATTTGACATGCAATTCCTTAACTGCACTAAACTGTGTGCCTATTTAATGCATTGTTTAGTCTCATATTGGCTAAAGTCACTTAAAGAAGCGCTTGGCAAGTTCTGGATTTTCATTCTTGGCATGACTGACCCTCTCTATTACTTTTTCACTGAACCTCAAATACTGAGAAAACTCCTTCAGTTACTTTATTGCTGGTATGTTGCTTTATGCAATTAGCCAGGACTGTTGCACGTGGCTCTCTACGATTGTCCTAAGGTAATAAATGGCTTTGCAATATTTGACCAGCAGCAGCACAGACACAAAGAGAAATTGTGCAACCATCAGAGACCACACAGTATTTTAGATAGAAACCTTTTGCATTAAATGCTCAGGCTTCCTCCAGGGATAAGCATTTTCACACCAGACCAGAAAAGGGGGAAAAGAAGAAAACCTGTGAAACCCTCAGGAAAACACCTAAGGGCCTGCTTATTAAGATGACCTGGTTCCGCTGCTACCCTGGGCAAGCTACCTCATTCTTCAAAGGAACCAAAATTGAGGGATGTTTGAGACTGAAAAGCCCTAGGAAAATAATCTAGTCAGACACCAGGACTGCAACTTAGAGAGAAGGAGCAGGTCCCAGTTCACAGTGCTAATAAGAGACAGAGAAGGGGGAAACTGTTGATTTCAGCTCCTGGTTGTACTGAAATCTGCTCTTCTGAGCAGGAGTGAGACACGCCCATGCCTATGTTCTACCATAGCTTTCAATGATCAGAATGATCTCCAGTTAAGTTTACCTAAAGACACGTAGGTCTTGGTGGCTCTTTGTTTTTTTATTTATTAAAATTTTTTATTATACCACCGTGAGATATACAATTGCAAAAATGTTCAGTTTAGGTTTCAGTCATACAGTATTCCAGCACCCATCCCTCCTCCAGTGCCCATTTCCTACCACCAATGTCCTCTGATTCCCACCCTCCCCCAGCCTATGTCTATGGCAGGCACTTGTACCACTTTTTACTCTTCTCTCTCTCTCTCTCTCTCTCTCTCTCTCTCTCTCTCTCTCTCTCTCTCTCTCTCTTCCTTCTTTCAACATTGTAACTTACAATACATATTTTTAGAGATATATCATGTATATCTTTTGCCTACTTTCAATGCTCAGTTCTAGGCTGGTATTATCATTTACAATAATTGTTAGTACACTGTTCCTTTCTCTGTCTTACTTAACCCACACCTTTGCAGTAGGTTCCGCCCACTGACGAGACCTCCTGATCCTTTTTTTGTCTGGCCTTGGATATTGGTATCATGCTATTTTTTAAAATTTCCCATAAATAAATGCAGTCATTCTATATCTGTCCTTTTCCCTCTGGCTAATTTCACTCAACATGATCCTCTCCATGTCATTCATTTATAGGCAAATTACATAACTTCGTTTTTCCTAACAGCTGCATAGTACTCCATTGTGTAGATGTCTTGGTGGCTCTTTAATTTGATAAGCTCACTGGAGACTGAAGTTAACACTTAACACTTTTGTTCCTTTGCTGTAGAAATGTGTGCAAAGTGCTTCCTTGCCTGTTTTCTGCATAATGCTCAGTCATCAAATGTGCTTTGCATATTCCCAATCCACTGAAGGCCATCATTTAGACTATTATCATTTATTATATTATCATTGTTGCTCCTCAATCACACTATCTAATGTCGACTGGGTTGCACTGCTTTGGAAGTGACCTTACCACGCATGTTTTGTTCTTGGAAAATCTGAAATACCTTTTTTTTTTTTTTTTTTTTTTTTTCCCCAAAAAAGCAAAACTAAAAAAGAGATTTCTACATGACTTTTTAGTTTTTGCAGATCCCACTCAGATACTCTATGAATCTCTGGATTTTCTTCTTCCTTCTGTGATCTGTTTAAGGGGTAGGAAAGCTGATGCACAGGGTGTATTTATAAACTTTGAAAATGTGTTCATTGTAGATTGAATTCGGTGAATTTGACTGGGAAGATGGCAATACCTCTGTGCCATTTACCCTGATGAAATGGGTCTTTCATCAGAGGCAAATGATTAAGAAAGTCTGCACAGAGCCAACTCTAATGTGGCCAACTCTCCATATGTGAAATTGGGGCAAAGAACACCAAGAGCTAGAATTTTGAATTAAACTGATTTGTGAACACTATCAGCCTCTCTGCTCTCCTTCCTCCTTGTCCCCAAATCCTGTGACACCAAGTTACATGTTTTTAAATCCTTCATTCTCACCACTCTTCCCTTCCACAACTGACCTTCTCCTGGCATTCCGTTGGCTCCAGTGTTTCTCAACCCCAGCACTATTGACCTTTCCAGGCTATATTGCTGGAGTGGGGTTTCGTATATGAGCTCATGGCATATCCAAGGCAGAATTTTTATGAAAGAATCCCTTCTTCGCATGATAGAACACTGAGGATTCCAGAATTACGAGGTGAGTGAGTAACGAAAGCACCTAGAAATCGCCATTAACACGAGTGTTAGATGGCAGCCAGGAGTTATATATATATGTATATATATATATATATATATAAACTAATCATCAATCCAGAGATAGTCAGTAATCTATGACCGCTGCAATGAGAGTGTAGTTTTGAAAACTTTATCTGAAAATAAAACATTATTCCTGGAGGTTATATAAAAAAGTTATTTGCCAAAACTCCCTTTCATCTTACAGCTATCTATGGTAATAGCATTTATTTTAGTAACAGCAGTGAGGAAAGGCTTAAATGGAGAAGCTCAAAACTGTTATGTTGAAAGTGTGATTGTCACTTGAACAAATGAAAAAGAGATCAGTTGCCTTCGACCTCAGTATTTGTAGTGCCCACTCCATGACCATATAACAAATAATCTCTCAGTTCCTCCCAAGGGAAAGGTCATGGGCTCATCTGTACTCTTCCTTCTGTGTCTTTTCATTTTATAGATCCTCAGTCTTTTGTATTGCCCAGAAACAGGCCCCATGTGCTTAAGGCCCAATGAGAAGGTCAATGTAGAATTATTTCTACATTATATAGAAATCAGAAACACCACACTGGGTCTAGCCATGGAATAATAACCTTGGGTCTTGCATTCCTCACTAGTGAAAATGGGAAGAGAACTATCATCTCTCTGTTATTTTGAGGATCACCTTACAAGTACTTTGGAATCTGAAAGTACAAAATAGGTTACTTGTAGTGGAATGATTTATTTTGTCTTGTCCTTCTTATTACCACTCACAAATTAGTTCAATGGATCAGTTTCATTCATTGATGACATCGATTTGTTAGTTCAGTTACAATATAGAAAGTTTGGCTGGCAGTACATCTTCTAAACCTTACTAATTAAAAAAGAAAAGCATGTTGGTATATCCTATTCATATATCACTTTGCATTTTGACTACTGAAGAGTTAAATAAGAGATCTGCAGAATGCTCACTCAGTACTGCTGTTTATTTCCTAATTGGAGGAAGCAGAAAAGCAACTGCGCCTATCACTTTACCACACTGAGCTTTCTTAAGGAATTTCACCAAGTGGCAAGGTAGACTAAGGTATCACACATAGGCAAAAGATTTTTATTCACCCAAGTCAGCTATTTTCTGCTTAACCTCAGAAAGCAGTGTTCAGCACAGGACTGCAACTCACTGAGCAGAAAAAAATGTCTTTGCACTCTCAGGTTGCCCGTCTAAACTACCTCCAGTCTGACTTATTATTGTTTTGATTATTTTATTTTAAAATGGCTTTAACGAAACACAAATTGTGAGGTTCATTACTGTATAGACCAGTGAGCACGTGGTTCTTCTATCCCAGAGGCTTTATATCCAAGACACAAAATTTGACATAACAGAGACATCCCTGAGCCACACTAGCAAATATTGGTTACTGCTTCTCTGAGTTTTCTTCTCTCCAATTTGAGCTCTCTCATGAAGAGAGTAAGTTTTGAAAGTATTTTTATGTGCTCCACAACATCCCAGTGTTAGACTATGAATTAAACTTTGACAATGTTGAAAAGTCATTGCAAGGCTATTTTTTTCTGCTAATCATCAGAATGGGACCCATCATTTTCCATTTACTACTGCCACTTCTCTGCCTTCAATATTAGGTATAGATTGAAGGTTAAGAAGAAAGAAATCTATGAGGTGTCACTTCTTGGGACCACCCTTACTGTTACCAAGGAAAAAAATTTTAGCTCAAGATTAAACTAATTTTAGTTAACAGAAGTTTTCAAAGGCTGTCAGCAGAGTCCTTACTAAGATTCCACCTATGGAAATGACTTTGATGACAAAACCTGCAGTCAATTTCTTTCTGTCTCTCTTTTCATCTGAGATATTTATACTAAAAGGAGTAGTGGTAAACTTAGAACGCCATCTAGGAAAGTGTGGAACAAACTTAATCCTGAAAGATATGCACCAAGTTATGTACCAAACCTCAGAGTGTGCTGTAGGCAATATCTGTTTGCCCCAGTATCATGGTTCAATTATTCTGTCTTCACCAAATAAGAGAAATGAGTTACAGAAAAATATAGAATGTATCTGAAGTCATTAGACATGCTGGTGGCCATTCTATCACCTCACTCTCAGAACAGCGCTCTTTATGCAACTGGATGCTTTAAACGGAATCTTTATTAGCTTATCTCAGTCCCTAACTCAGAGTGAACTGCCAGACTATATTCTTGTAGCTTGTTATAACAGACTGAAAAGGTACCACCGTAACCATTCTCTGCAGTTTCAGCCACCCATTATGAAGTTTCTTGATCTCAAATCTGATTAGCCTGACTAGTTCTATGACTCTTCCTAGGTCTTAGTGGATGATGAATTGAAAGCACTGTTTAAATAAAGGAGAGCCTATTTCATTTTTAAAAGAATTTTAAGTTATGTAGTATTTTCAAGTTTATGTATTTTTTATTGCTTAACTCAGAAGATGACCTTAACAAGAGGCATTGTCAATGTATTATTTGTTTCCACAGATTTCCATACACTAGTTGTCCATGAAGGTCTTCCATGAAGAACCTTAAGTTTTCCTATATATTTTAAGTTTAATATTTCTTTCCATCAAAGTTTCCAGTCATTCACAGACTTATTTAGTTTGGCAGAAGGTAGTGGTGATTCATGGAATGAAGAAATTTGAAAGCAAAGCTACTGAAAATGGATATAATTTATTTCAGGGGGTAATTGAGGAGTGAGAAATTGATAATTTGTTTAATTTTTTCCTGGTTTTGTCAGCTGCCATCTTGCCAAATATTTGTTTCATATGGATGCTTTATTATTTCTGAAACACATAACAAATTTTAGCTTTGATTAATATCTAATATGGTCAAAGGGTAAAACTATTATTGATTCATTTTCTCACTGTTTTAGACTATACACCCTCAATCAATGGTTGTTGAGTGAACAAACAGAATTGTCTTAGAATCATTTTCAGATATTCCTTCTTATGAATCCGGTCACTTCATTGAGCTTGTTAACCATTAAAAATGCTCCCTATGAAATGGATGATTATGCTTTAAGCATGGTCTTGGCTAACAGATGATTGCCTTCACCTTATAATTCCACCTCAATTAGGTGTAGAAATGTGTTTGCCTTATGAATATTTCTTCTTTCCTTATATCCTCCTATGATACAGATATTTGTGGATAGGTTCTGAAACATCAGTGACATATGCAAACAAGAGGCATCTTTTCATAGTTAAGAGAGGTGTTCTATAATCCTGAAACATAGAAATTTTAATAATCTCTTTTTACCAGTGAAGCAGAAGAGGGTTTAATAACATTGCTCCAAACACCATGATATGTAAGCTGAAGACACACAGGATCTACTTTAGGCTCAATAAGAAGCAAGAGTTAGTTATGTCATTTAGGGTATTAAAGTCATCCAATAAGTGCTTATATTTATACTCAACATAAATTATTTTTGTGCCACCCTAATTTTAAAAAAGTTTACAGTAATTGTAAGGAAGAGAGAGCTTTACTATTAGAATAACCCAGATTTAATTTGTAGGTTATGGAAAGTGTTTTGAAGCAAAAATTAATATACTGTTTATCATGAGAAATTTGGGTTTAATAAATGTTCTGTGGAACACTTATGAGCGTTACTTAGGTTATAACATACTCATAAGTGTAGAGCACTCATAAAAACACTTATTAGCGTTACTTATGTTATATCACATACTCGGGTTGAGTATGTGAGGACAGATACCAAACCTTGCTACTCAAAGCAGCCAGTGTACTTATTTGAAATGTGTAATCTGGGACTAAATTCTAGACAGATTGAATCAAACCTGAACCGTTAGCTAAATCCCCAAGGGGTTTGTGTGCACTTAGAGTTTTAGGGGCCCTAGTTAAGAGAATCACAAAAATAATGGGTCCATATATATTGTAACTCTTAATGTAACTCTTAAAAAAGAGAATGCAAACTAGAGATGAACTTGCACTGAAGATTTAAAAAAATATCTGGACCAAATCTGCTTGTCTTCATTAACATATATTAATATATAACATATATATACATACATGTTGCATTAATTTATGAAGTCCCAAATCTCTGGTTGGTGGAGCTTGAAGAAGTGTAAAGCTTCTCCAGGGATAACCCTATGACCTGGCCTTCTGTGAACTGGTAATTGGAACTCCTATTGCTGTGGCTGCAATTTCCAGACCCAATATTGGGGCCAGTAACTTAGGCCCAGTCCTTAGATCTTCCCAGTCACTTTTTCAATAGTTAGGTTTTTTAAGAATGGCCCAGCAAGACAACTTTTAAAAAATTATTATTGCATTGAGCAGTCAAATGTGTGCTTTATTAATATAAAGTTGTTTCTTTTGTTATATTCACCCATGCCCTGGTATTAATTATTATTATTCTGAGTTGTTTGTGTCATTAAGAGATTCTACTAGTATTTTGTGAGTGCTTTTGTTTCAGCTGAGAGAAGTGGGTTTCTGTCACAACTTGCTCCCCAGATGAAGGCTTCAAGAGACCAGTTCTATCTCCCTGGAGCCGTGCTTCTGCTGGGCCAACTCATACTAGAGACTTTTGCATGGAATATGCCAATGTCCCCATTGTAGAGATTTGCAGTCTTGCTTTATTCATCCACTCAACCTCAACAGGCATTGACCCAGGATACATCGTCACACAAATGAAAGTTCTGTTTGGGCATCAGTCCTACACCTTTCTCTTTTATTTATGGCATTTGAACTAGTACAGTCACTATCAATTCCTATGAATGAGACATATCCCTTACTTTAAGGAAACCCATATCCCTTTGCAAACATAGCAAGGTAGTATTAAAACATAATTCAGGTGAGACTTTAAAAGATAGTTAGTTACACCTTCCAGGCTTAAGAAGAACTTGAATCTTAAAAATCAAACATTTAGAGATCATCAAAAGACTATTTCTTCAAGAATAAGTGGTGTTTGGCTTGTGACCTTGTGAAGCAGGAAAGGCCAGGTTCCCAGGCAATGCAAAGAATAAGTTTCACAATAACTCAGCATGATCAGGACAGTAGAGACCATCAAAACCAACCGGAGACAAAGCGACTTGAGGCATTGAGGGTTTGTTGGTTTTCTTTTCCTATTCTTTTCTCTGTCTCTCTTTTTTGGCACCAAGATCCAAAACAGCTGTAACCAATTCACTGGGAGATTACCCATGTGTCTCTCCTTCCTTTCCCATCACTCTTCAGGTCCTCTTCATCACTCACCAAAACTATTGCAACAGTTTCCTCAATGATCACTCTGTGTCCAATATTGCCTGACACCAGCAATCCCACCCATGAGATTAATCTTTTTAAAGCACAGTTCTAATCATTTTATCCCTTTTCTAAACAATTCCCAGTGATCATCCATGGCTAAATAAATTAAGCCCAAACTCCCCAATTGGATGCTAAGGCGTTTTGTATAAGGTCTCTAACTTTCCAATCCTATTTCTTAATGTTTCCCTACAGCCAAGTTCACAAACTGTCAGTAGTTGTATCCCATCTTCAGAAGTATTTTGTTTCACAATGACAAGGCTTTATAAAACTCTAAATTATCTGTCAATATTTACTAAGTATATTACTAAATATTTACCCTTTATATTGGCACATGTTTTCTGCCTTATACTAAAGTCATCATCATTTTCAAATACCCTTCTCAAATTGCCTACTAGTGAGGCTCACTTCTGGATATTTTTAGGGAGGAGGGCCCTGATATATTCCAATTTCCAACATAAGTGACTTGCCACTGGTTTTTTTTTAACTCACTGGACTTTCCTTTGATCTTCTATTACATATCAGCTCCTCAAACAGAGCAAGGTGGTATTACAACATAATTCAGTAATGTCAAGTAGTTCTCTATAAAATCATCTATCAACTTATCAAATATCCAACTTTTTCATACTAGCATCAATAATATTACTCAATGGCACTTATAATCTATTCTATATTATGTGTTTGTGAGATAGTATTTATGTCTTATATCCTCTGGTTGACTTTAAGCTTCTTAAAGATGACGACTGATTAATTTCTATCAAATCTATGTATTTCCTTATACACAGTGTAGTCAATGTCAGTATGAAATTAATTAAGTTATCCATTTTTCTTTGTTTTTTTTCTAAGCCTATATTAGTCAAGTATGCCCAAAGAAGGCAGTAACTCATTTGAAATGCAGACATGGCTGACTGAGAAAGCGCCTATGGATTTTTTAGGCATTTTCAAGTAGAGAGTGAGAAATGCTGTAATGTGAAGAAAGTGCTGAGGAAATTTGGGAAAACTGAAAATTGTCCTTTCTGTTAGGATCTGGTTGTGATATTCAGGTTAAATTACTGTTTATCTCTCACAAGGCGCATCAGCAAACCTTTGAGTGTACTTAACTTGTGTTGGAATTATAGGAGTTCATCTACTGCTGGGACCCAGCTGAAACAATAAGTCAAGACAATGCCAGGTACAGCACAAATATCACGGGGCCTGGGGTAGTGTTGGGAATAAACTAGAAATGTACAGCTCATTACATTCAGTCTGCTTTCCTAAGGTTAATGAATGTCCATAAAGGAGTACTCATCCTCATTCCTATTTATCTAGGAAGTGGGGTCATCAGAAAATGCATCAAATAGACACAAGAATAGAAATTCAGTGAATGTTAATGAGCACCTTCCATGTCTCAAAGATAAAACAGAACCTAACAGGTCATCACAGGAACAGAATTCCTCAAAACAGAAAATTTTCTGAATTAAACAGAATTCCAACTGAGTGCCTTGGTATGTTAGGATAATATTCACTTCATCATCAAGGTGATAGTATTAAGTGTCAATGGGCTCTTTGAATAGTGAGATAACCTAAAGTGCCTGGTAGACTTACCTTAGCTGATCGTCAACTAGATGCTTTTGGACAATAGTGGGTACCTTTGCCCTTCCCTCAGAGAGAATTGTGACTATCACATGTGATAATATCTGTGGTATCAACACAGAATTTTCAAGGAATCGTTGACAGCCAAGGGTTTGTAGAAACCATTTGAATGAACACTATTAGAGCTGGAGGAAAGGTAGCCTAGGACGCACCCTGAAGTCACAAGTAGCCAAATGACTTTCATGCCTGTTCCTCTAGAGCAGTGGGTTTCAACCACCAGTCCTCAAAGTATGCAGATGTAAAAAGATTAAAAACTACTACTCTAAACCTTAGAGACTGCCTTTCATTGGGGGCTCTTCTGTGCTTTACGTGCCCTGAAATTAGAAGGACAAAAGTAGGAGTAGCTGTATTATTGTTCAGTAAATCCCACATCCTACATAGAAATGAGAGGTTAATTAAGAACATCTCTGGGGCAAGAGAAATGATCAGGGTTGTTCCTGGAGCACAACTGCTTTGGAAAGTAGGCTTCTGTTTCAGGGAAAAATCTCCCACAGAGAAACATGGAGCACGGAAGAGAACTATAAATAGGACTGTCATTTATGTCGATTATAAATAGATTGGTTCCCTTTTGATTAGAAGATTAATGATATCAGAAAGTCTATAGTTGAACAGAAATGTGGGAAAACTGACAAAATATTATTGCATGCTAACAGTTATATCAGTTATATCAGTTATATCAGAGAACTTTTTTCCTCTCTGAGGTATTTTCTTGGGTTTTCCCTAAATGAAGATTGTCTTCTCATTTGAGATTCAAGTTTAGTTAGATTTGGTTTGGAGTCTATGAAACATATTTATTCATGCTTATTAGTTCCAAAGAATTGCTCCTTAATTTGTACACAGAATACACATGTGCGCACGCATGCGCATGCGCACATACACACACACACACACACACCATTTTTAAATGGAAAGAATGAATAACTTGAAAATCAGTAAATCAGTGTTAGGATTCCAAAAGGAACACGACTTTCTCTTTATATGTTTCCAAGATGGTCATAAGGCCTTATTATGAAAGTTCCCCTTTACGGAAAAGAAGATTTTCTATCAAATTAATATGTTCTTGTGGGTTCTTAGAAAAAATAATACCCATAAGGAGCATAATAGACAAAGGAAAAAAAGTAAGAGACCAGTAGAGGAATGTTTTTTGTTCCTTAGGCTGTTGACCGGGCACTTATCAAATAAGCAGCCACTTTCTTTTTAATTTTGAGGGAGCATTACCCATAGGAATCCAGACACTTTAGTTTTGACTAACCAGCGCCTCGACTTCTGCTCATGCCCATGATTCATCTCTTCCTAGGATTATGGCAAAAAAAAAAACCCTGCAGTTTCCCATCCAAGCTGTCTGCTAGGTTCATCCAGGGGGTGGTTGTCACCTTATTCTCCTACCAGAAAATGAACAGTTTTATCTGTCCCCTGGAAGTTCTTGATCCCATCCATCCCAGATTCAACATTAAGAAATAGACTGTAGCAGTGGTTGAGAGGGAGAAGGCAGATTTAATGAACACTGACCCGTCTGGGATCACACACACACAACACATACATACACACACACACACACACACACACACACACACACACGCAAACTTTTTGAATGTCATATTCTGATTTCATGATGGAATATTTTTAAGTGAGCATAGTGGTCAACTGGAAATTCACTGCTTGACCCAATGTTCTGGAAAACACTAATCAGGGATTTGGAAAGTCTGAGTTCCAACACATAAAGAAATATATTGAATATTTTTAAAGATATAAAATTCTTAGAACTGCTGGACAGGTTTCTCTGTGTGATCTCTCTCTTCCAAGTGGCATTGCTCAATAGCCAGCTCCATCAGAAAGCTGACATCATATTATTGTGCAATTCACAGCCATTGCAATGTCACTTTGCTAACTACACTTGCTGTGTATTCAACTACTGAGAAACTTTATTTTTTGAATCAGAATTTCTGAGCAGGATCATTCTGTGAAATCTGAGTCTTTGGTTCTTCTAAGAGTCAAAATACATTTGGATCTTGCAAATTGAGAATGTCAGAGCTATGTTTTCCTCTTTAATCAAAACCCAGGAATGGTAGGGTGGGTGGCTGGAGCGATGCACTCCCTCCCTCTTGTCCTCTTCCCATACACTCCCAGCCAAGATTTTCCAAGATTCAGAGAGCGGAATGGGAAAGGATCTCTGAGCCTCACTTCTTAAATTCTGATCCTCTCTACCAAGCGTTGTATTAATGGTGGACTGTGACACAGAGGGATGTGGAAACACGGGACTGAGATCATCAATTTGTCCTCAGACTGAACGGTAAACAGAAATAAGAAAGACCTTTTCCTGCTCTTCCCAGCATTCCCCATCAGATGTTTGGAATTGTCGCCAATATCCCAACTCTGTATGCAATGTTAGCCTCTGATTCAGTTGACCTCTTCACAGGGAATATTCCATCCAAATGCCTCAGTTCTCTAACTTAATAAAGAGCCCCTTTTTCATTAAATAGGCTAGTCAGAGAACTTTGTAAAGAGGTCTCTGAGTCCCAGCTTGATGGCCCTGACCTTAAGTAAATTACTGACACACGTACACAGATGATCAACTTTTAATGATTCCTCTGTGCAGCTGTTCTTTAAAGGGAATCGAGGAATAGCAGAAGGATGAATCTACCCTTTTTCTAGTGTGTGCCATTGTCTCTACAGAGAATAAAGGGAAAACCCTGAAATTCCTCAGACATCATGAGTCATTCCAGAGGGTTGATAGCAGCCTTAACAAATGGGCAAATTTCAGAAAAGAAGCTCCCCCAAATTGGTCTTAATGCCTAGAAGTGTAATGGGAGATGATAGATTAGTTTTGTAGTTACAGCTGATGTTTAAGACAAGTGTTTAAGATGGTTACAATTTTGGGGCCAGAGCGATAGCCCAGTGGGTAGGGCGTTTGCCTTGCATGCGGCTGGCCCATGCCGGCCTGGGTTCGATCCCTGGCATCCCATATGGTCCTCCAGCACCGCCGGGGTGATTCCTGAGTGCAGAGCCAGGAGAAACCCCTGAGCATTGCTGGGTGTGACCCAAAAAGCAAAAAAAAAAAAAAAAAAAGATGGTTACAATTTAGATAGAGGAAGAAAGTCCAGGCAGAGAAGGAAAATTCATTGAAAAGCACAAGAATCGCAGGCTATAGGACATTCAGTCAGTCATTTCGGTAATCAGCTAGAGGAAAGTAAGCAAACTCAAAAATTTTAAAAAGATTAGGGCAACAGTGAACGTATTAAAGAAGAGTAAGTGTAGCACATTCTGAGCTCTGACTAGTGCAGAGCACTGTTCTAAATGAATATTTAAAATTAATTCAGCTAATGAATAATGAATTAATTTACAATTAATCCTCCCAACAAACCTAAAGGGTAGGTACTCACTGTCCTCTTTTATGAGTAAGAACACTGAGGCATAAGGAAGTATGCATAATATAATAAATGCCCAACATTTCTAAGTAGGACAAAACCAAGGCTTTAACCCAAGCAAAGAAGCCCAAGGTTCATGGTCCCCAGAGACCTGGTGTCTTTAGTACATCCTACTCATAGCATGCCTTCATACTTTGCATTTACTTTCATATCTTTTCTCTAGCTGCAGAAATAATGGTTACTCTCTAACATCAAACTCATGTGTGCCTTTCCCAATGAGACCTCTTCCAACTCCATCAGGGAAGAATTTTTCCCCCAGGACTTGGGATGTAGATAAGTGGAAGAACACTTGCCTTGGAGGCCCTGGGTTTGATTGCTGGCATGGGGTTGGGGAGGAGGGAAAGGAGTCAGAGACAGAGACAGAGAGTTTCTTTCCCTATTCCATACTTTATCTTTATTTGTACTTATAGGAATTTACCCATATTGATTTTTTAAAATTGTATTCATCTGTGAACTCTTTCAGATGAGAATTGATTGCATTCCTCCCTTTTTATCCTCAAAATCTGAAATAGCTCTCTGCATTGTAGAAAATACTCAATTAACAGTGCATAAATGGAATGGAATGTCCACTGATTGAGACCTAAAGAAAATGTCCCCAAGGCCTGTCATACCTCTTTAAGATCATCTTTCCAAATTCAAAGCCAAGAAAACAAAAGGAGGAGTCTTGAGTTCCACAGGGGACTCCCTGCTCCTGAGAACCCACAACTCATAAAAATAGTTTGAAAAAGCACAATGTGGACAATCCCAAACCACAGACCAAGTGCACCATTCAAGGTTTAGCCGTTTTTGGCTGTGAAACCAGGGGTAATAGGGCTTGTTAAGGCAGAATAATGGCCACATATGTGTGTACTGTGTCAGCATGGATTGTGGTGTTCCTGATTTCTGAGAAGATTCCCTTTATCCAAACAAAGTTCTCAGCTTCTGAACCCCAGAGCCAAATCCTATTGGAGACTCACTCAAAAACACCCAACTTAATTAAAACTTCTTTTTTTCACAAGTTTTCACAAGAAGTCACAAGTTTTCACAGGGTACAACGTGTTGCTAACCCAGCAATTTCCAAACTAGACTGCTTAGCAAAGCAGGTGCTGTTTTTTTAAGATTCATGGTGTCCTTAAATTGCTTTACTGCTGAGATATTTCTGAGCACCATATTGTTCTAGCAAACTCCGAACCATACTCTCCTTCACCAAACTCCTTTTTCCTTCTTAAGAGTTCTTCTTTCTACAGGTGATCTTTTAGCCAATAAGAACCAAATATCTCATTCTTTTCAACAATATGCTTTCAATGTTTGTCATTAACTATTACCAAGCTCAGAAAATGAATAAAAATAGGAGGTGCAGCATTATGCCTTATGGAAGGATGTCAAGAAGGTATTGCAATATGACCTATAGTCATTCAATTGGCAAGACTAACCTTAGATTAATTGAATGAATGAATACCTGCAAAGTTAAGGGCAAAAAAGTGATTATAAGTGAACAGACATTTGCAAGTATCTATTACATGCAGGACACTATAACATGTGTGAAGGTTATCATACTCAACCAAACTGACAAGGTTCTGCTTTAAGTGCCTAGGATTTTTTTTACCCAGAAAGATTTAGATGACCAATGCTAAGTGAAACCAAGGAATAAGACCTTTGTGCCTTGAAATTGTCTGGAAGAAGTATAGTGTTTATTCTCCTGGCTTTCTTCCTTTTTTAACTACTAGAATATATTGATTTTTGGTTCCTATATTTTACTTTTCACATTTTTATTGTTAGTAAGTCTATCACATGCATTGTTGTCTATCTATGGATTTTAGATTCCTTGGTTCAAGGAAGACTTAGAGTTGATTCTGCTTGGGCTCCTGGTCTTTCCTCTTCATATCCCAGACAACAAAGGGATGCAACTTAAATGATTAGATTTGTTGACTTTCATCTAGAGATAGACTTATTGTTTGTCCCAATTTTCCTCCCTGAGACATTCAGGATACTCTGGAGACTCATCCTGAGAATTTCTGCCCTTCCTTAGGTACTATGAAAAAAGCTAAAAACTATGAAAAAGCTAAAAGTTGCCATGAGCCTATCATTTGGCACTTGCTTTCAGGCATCTAAAGTGCCTATTTCCTATAACTGTAGTATTTTTTCTGTGTAGACAAACAAAATAGACATAGTGGAAAACTTTAGACAGTCCTTAAGCTGGTTTTTTGAGAATTACTCAAGTACTGTATGAGAAGGAGAACCAAGTCTCTGATCCTTGAAGTTTGAACCATAAGGTCCCCACAGAATTTTATCAACTCCACTGAAGAACTCAACTCTTATTTGGGAAGTAGAGCCTAAAAGCATTCTGAGAAATGACAAGTTGGGCTAAATGTGGTGAGTCACTAATATAATTCCACCTATGAAACTGATAAGTCATTTAATATGATATAAAAGTATATATTGATATTTTCTTTTCTCAACAGTTGCTTTTATATTTTTAAATTATTTTATTTATTCTCTTTACCTCCTGTAACAAAATCATATGAAGCCTCATTCAAGACTGAAATGCTGTAATTTGACATTTCTAAACCTCAAATCATATGATTAGCAGAGAAATCACCCAAGATCTTGATCCTAAACGCTTACCCAAATCACTATTGAAATTTGAGTTAGAAATAACAAGTCAATGCTAGATACATATATAAGTTAAAAAAAAGACAAACACTGTTAAGTTTCATTTGAGCTGGCAACCAAACTTAAATGCACTAAAGTTTAAAAGCAAATATGTCTTATATCTTCCAACTCAGAAATAACCATAATTTCCAACTTCACTGATACATGGCTTTAGCTTTAAAAGTTGGCGTTGGTTAAAAAAAACAGAGAAGGTCAGAAAAGTAGTGTTTTATCAGATTTAATTTAGTTCAAGAGCTACTGGAAGCTCATTGGTCTTCAAGCAGAGCATTGCCTGGAGGCTTGTTTTCATTGGCTCTGCGTGGCTGAGGCCAGCAAAGAGAGGGCTCACAAAGAAAGATAGAAAGCAATGCCAAAGTCTGGTCCAGTTTCGTCATAGCCAAAACAGTGCTCTTATCTCAATGCTAGTCTTACTCTGTTATGGAGCAAGTGTGTGTGTGTGTGTGTGTGTGTGTGTGTGTGTGTGTGTGTGTGAAATTCTGTAAAACTAAAGAGATTTTTTTTAGCCTTGAGCAGTAAATCAGTGAACTGGGCAAGACCAGCATGAAATTGAGTGAGGAAAAGGAAGAATGTTGAAGGGTCATGTAAAGTCCTGGAAAGAAATCCTTTTCTTTCAAGGAATCTACTATACGACAGTCTACCTCCATGAAGTAGATATATTCTTGATATGTTTTCAGTTCAGACGTACTTTATAGACACATTTTTTAAGTCTTCATCTTGTAACTCCACAGTCAACATGTTTGAACGCTTGCTTTTGGAGACATTCTCTACCTGCTCAAGAAACAAGAGTGGCGGTGTCCCTTTGAGGACCCTGTAGTAAGCATATTTTGTGCTCAATTTCTTCAGAGGGGACATAACATGACAAAACTAGGACACTCTAGACAGTCCAGAAGGTTAAAAGTTTCTATCAAGGAGAGAATCAGATGTATTATAGAATTAAACATTGAGAATGACCTTCCAGCTCATCAAAACCCTCTGTTCAGAAAGGAAATTTTTTTAAATAACCTGACAGAAGGCTTCTACATCCTCCTAGCAGGGACAACAGTGGCAGAAAAATTCTAATTTTATACTATTTAACATTTCTACATCTGCCAATGAGCACTAGTCCATGGTTCAGCAATTATAACCAAGGGGGTAGGCCAATGTTTTCAGCCTTTCTACTGGTGCATGACCAGTAATTGACTGCTATAACTGCTTTTTTTGTTCTACAAAGAGAAAGTGGATCATCCAACAAGATAGCCATCCCTTTTGTGAATGGTCGTCCCTTTGGTGACATATGGAGCCCTCACATAGCAGTGTTTCTCCTTAAAAACTGTAGTAACTTGTATGTATTCTTACTCTATTCTGCTTTGTTGTACTGTTGTTTATAATATCTTTTCCTTGCTAGGTCATAAACCCCTATAAGGATAAGATTTTGCCTTACACAACCATTTTTACATATGTTATTATATTTAAGATAGTGCCTTAACTATTACCTTAATCCTTAGGTAGCTAGTAGTTTTGCTTTTTATTATTATTATTAATTATATTATTGTCATATGCAGAAGGAGGAGCATTTGATTTTTGGGTAATATCTCATGGTGCTAGGTGGCTGTTCTTGGATCGGTGCTTACTGGTGATGCTCAGAGAACCATGTAGAGCCAAAGATAAAATCCTACATGCAAAACATATGCTTCATCCAATCAGTGGAGCTGCCTATCAAGCTACTTGTTTGCTTTTTTAAAATTTACTTATTGGCTTTTCTGGGTCACACCCAGCAAATGCTCAGGGGTTACTCCTGGCTCTGCATTTAGGAATTATTCCTGGTAGTGCTCAGGAACCATATGGGATGCCGGGGATCAAACTCAGGTCAGCTGTGTTCAAGGCAAATACCCTACCCACTGTACTATTGCTCTGGCTTTTTCAACTAACTTATTATTAAATTTAGTTACAACTTTGTTCTGCAGCATACTATCCAGGTTAGAAATTATTTTCTCAGTATATATTTTAATTGACTTCATATTTCTTACTACTTGATCAATAGAAAATGTACCTGACATATAGACAGTAAATACATTTATTAAATTGATTTATGAGTGAACACATACAAAAATGAATGAATGGTGCTCCCCCTTGTAGGAAGTTTTAGAAAAGAAAAGTTTTATTCATTTGACCCTCACTCTCTTGTTTCAGTCTAGAATTGCTGATACAAAGGTGTCATCATCCCTGTTAATTCAATACTGTTGTAATCTGAACTTTTGCGCTGTGTAATCACAGATCTGGATGAAGTTCCTAGAAGAAAACAGCCTCTGATCTAAACTGTTAAGCAGAAAAATATAAATTTGGTCTCTTTAATATTGTTAAAAGCTAGGGGAGTTCTAACTTTGATCACCCTTTTTTCATTTTACTCTTCTTCTATAGTAGTTCCTACCAAAACCTACCATAGACACCACAACTTTGACTATTTTGTTCCTTCCCTTGCTCCATTTATGCACCCTGGGTGATCTATTACATTCCTTCCCAGAAACTCTGTATAAATATATCCTAATCCAATGGACCAAAATTGTAATGGGGACTTTTAAGGCATTGGTAATGAGCCAGTGGCCTCAAATGAACTTTGTTCAATCTAAACTTCATTATCAATAAGATTTCATCAAGTAATAGACTTCTAGGATTACATTGGTTTAATCTACACAGAATTTTCTTTTTCTCTCACGTAGAATCCCAAGATGTATGGTTCTGGCTACTGAATTATCTGTTGAATGGAATGATCACCCCACAATATTTTCAGTGATCAAGGATCCTTCTAGCTTTCTGCTTCACCCTTATGGCCGTCTTCTGTATGGGTCCCTAAACCAATATTCCAGTCAGGAATATTGTGTTGCTGTTATTCCAGTGCCTGGGGTCACCTGTAAAAAATATGTTTTTTTAATAAGTAAAAGGAGCTTTTTGTTTCTTAAGGAGGATTTCTAAAAGCTGTCATGCAATCTTTTGTTTATATTCTATTGCTTAGAATTTGAGCAATGGCTACACACAGCTACAACAAAGATTGGAATATATAGTCTGCTTTATTATGTAAAGCTCTGTCCCACTGAGGAAAACACATTGAAAATTATTGTTTTCATTATTGTGGAAATAGAGAAAAATGGATGTTGGGCAATATCTAGGAAATGCTGGTAGAGGGACCAACCCAGAACTCTTTGCATTATATAATGCAGGTACACACTCAGGTACTACAAAGTCAAAGGTTTACCTGTCAGTTACATCCAGCTGCCAATTTCAGCAGTATTACCCAGCATTACCTAATAAGCTGTGTGTTCCCTGAACGGCTTCAGAGAGCACATAGTTCAAAATGGAACAGATCAACAATGGGAATAATAGCTCCAGCTTAGTTTCCTGTAAGATGATGTGAGATAATTGATGGTGCAAAGCACAGAGTCTGGCTTATAGTAGAAACTCAGTCGACATTTATTATTGTTATCATTCTGCCTGCATGTAAACTGGCTCTGCTCCAGTTTGGAGACCAATATGGACAGAAACATAATCAAAGCTTCTGGCGGTCTTTATTCTTGAGCAATTTCACACCCTATCTATTAGCCAGATGTGTTAGAGCAAATAAGAGGCTGATCAGAAGAATATCTTTATCCTTAACTGCCCTTTCCTTTCCTCTTTGTTGAATGGTGTTGGATGAGAGGAAAAAAATTAATAAACTTCTTGGTGGTGTAAATGATGACAATTTGTATCAACACAGAGCTGGAAAAGAGACTCCTCTGGTGGAGGTTGAGGTAACAATTTAGATGGGGGTTTGGATTTGCACCCAACTTATAAAGCATACCCAAAGTATCAAGCAGACTGTACAAAGCTGAAAGGTGTAGAATTTTTCCCATGCAGAAAGAACTGGATGCCTGACTAGGAAAGTGAATTTTTTTATTATACTACCGTGAGATAATTGCAAAGATGTTCATGTTTGGGTTTCAATCATACAGTGTTCAAGCACCCACCAGTGCCCATTTCCCACCACCAATGTCCCCTGATTCCCTCCCCCACTCCCAGTCTGTCTCTATGACAGGCTCTTTGTCTCTTCTCTCTCTTCCTCTCTCTCTCTTTTCTCTCTCTCTCTTTCTCTCTCTCTCTCTCTCTCTCTCTCTCTCTCTCCCCCCCCCTCCTCCTACCTCCTTCCCTTCTCTTACACATTGTGGCTTACAAGTTATCATGTATATCCCTTTGCCTATATTATTCAATGCTCAGTTCTAGGCTGGTATTATCATTTCCAATAAGCACACTTATTGGAAATTCTCTTTCTTACCTAATCTCTGACTCCCACACACTTGTGGTAGATTCCACCCACTGACAAGACCTCCTGATACATGTTTTGCCTGACCTTGGCTATTGGCATCATACTATATTTTAAGATCAAATTTCTAAATTGGAGAGAGACTCTGGATTTGTAGGGTGCCTTGCTCATTGTGTGTGCAGGCAACCTAGGTTTGATCCCAGGCACCACCAGGAGTGACCCCTGAGCACAGCCAAGGTGTGGTCTTCAAACAAGATCGCTAAAGTCTAACTTCCTCTTTTGAACAGGAATGGCATCTATCTGGAGGGGCTCTCAAATGCCTTACAGGTGTAGTGTTCCTTGATTCTTAGGAACACTACATCTGCCATCTTCAACTCAGTCCACGCCTTCAGTCCCACACAAGATAGAGCACAGGCCCAGCCTAGTGCTGGGGAAGGCCCATCAGGACAAAAGCTGTTCTCACTCTGTGGGGGCTGCAGGAGGAAAACAGCTGAAGCAACACTATCCTTTTCCTTCCCATTCAGAAAAGAACAGCCGAGCTCCTCCCAGGGAGGTGATTTAGGTCTTGACAGTGTGGGGTCTGTCTTATGATGTATCACTGTAGACTGGGGCGCTTTATTGGCATGGCTCTGAACACAAAATCAAAGACGGAAGGAATGCCAAGAGGGCCTTGGGTCCAGTTCCCTGCCTTTATTTAAGCCTTCCAAAACAGATGGTTGTCATCCTACATTTAAAGATCTCCAGGTCAGCTCCCCACAGTGCCCTGAGTCCACATGCTTCCTCCTTACAATCGGGAAATTCTTCCCCCCCCTGTTTTAATGGAAGCACCTTTAGTATTGCACAAGCCTATTTACTATTGTCTAGTTCTCTGTGGGATGGAGCAGAAAGCTCCACGTGTAATAATAACCTTTCTTATACTTGGCAATGCTGATTAAGTCACCTCTTCACTTTTTCTTTTTTGGGTTCAATCTTAACTTCATTTTCCACCCAGTTAATCTTTTTTTTTAACTCCTATCTGGATCCTTTCCAGCGTCTCCAAATGAGTCTTAAAATAGGAAGATGAAATCTGAGTTCCCACTCTAATTAAAACCTCAGCAATGCCAAGTCTTGTAGAAGGATTACTCTCTAGGCTTTCATTTCATAATTCTCAGCATATGTCTGCTGCCTCTTACAATTTTGTTGTGGTACATTCTCACTTTCTCACTCACTCAGGACCCCACAGCTCTTTTGCTATTTTGATTGTCTCTGCGAGTTGGAACCCATCTTTGTTTAAAACATGTTGTTCTGAATGTTCTTACCCCACTACTACCACCCACCATTCTAATTCATTAAAGGTGATTTTCAGTTCTTACCTTCCTTTGTAGTATTTTGGTATTGAAAGATTGTTTTCCTAACTTGACGCTATTTGGAAAACATTCTAGTCAATGAGTTTTTACTGAGGAAGGAATATTATATCCATCAAAGAAGGGCCATAATAGAACTTATTTTTATGGTCAGAGAGATATTACATCTAGCTAGTATTGTGCATGCCTTACACACGGCTGACTGTTGTTTAATCTCTGGAAACTGCATTTGGTTCCCCAGGAACCGCCAAGAGTAATACCTGACCACAGAGCCAGGACGATGCCCTCAGCATTGCCAGGTGTGGCCAAAACCCAAAGCCAAGCCACTCATTTTTCCCAGTACCCACAAGAATGGTTTGAACATGATAAGCAATGCTGACTGCCCCGTCTCCATTAATTTATTTGTTCAACATATTTATAGAGCCACGAATAAATCAATTCCTCTACCCACTCAGTTATGTGTCCATAGAATCTGTAGAAAATTTATTCCTTAGGCATCCTCTGTAAACCTGTGGAGTTTTTCAGGTTACAACAGTGATCAGGATATATTCAACTATATCCTGCCTAATCATGAAGTCTTTGGAGAATCTTTTGAGTGTCTGGATTTCATCCTTCCAGGGAAATGTGAAAACTAACCCACGCTACAGAGTGTTTACATGCCTTCTACCGCATCTCATCCATGCACTAGATGTCTAAGACCCTGTCCAGAGCTCAAATTCTAAAAGTTTCTCTCTCATACCATCATGACTTCTGAATGTGTGCATTTTGAGTTGTCTGCAGGATTCTTGGAACCAGACCCATGATTTTCTTTTTCACAAGGTCCTTCAGGCTTAGTAGAGTACTTAGGACACAATCCTGCTGGTCAGTATCCCCGCGCCTGTCTGCACAAAGTCAGCGAGAACGGAGACCCCTCAACATAGAAGTACCAGCCAACCTTGGGGAAACCCAGTTGGCTTTCCAATTAGTGAATGAGGTCATTTTCCCCTCTGATATTTCTCCAGAAATAGATCTGTGAAGAAGGCGTGCACTGAAGTGACCCAGCCAGGCAATGGAGAGGAAGTGACTAGAAAGGGAATCATTAAAAAGAAAAAGGAAAGAAAAAGGAAAGAACGAAAGAAATGGGAAAAAATCTCTTACTCTTTAAAGGGAGATGGAAACAGGGACCTAGAGGAAGGTTATAATTACCAAGCCCTCAGAGCCCCTGCTTGCCTCCCGAGCTCCCAATATGGATTTCCTGCCTGCAGGGCAGCATTTGATTTAAAACTCTGGGTCGCCTCACACATGTTCATGAGCAGGGCTTAGAAAAGAAATAGAGCATCATTTGCCTCTTCCTGACACTTTGGTGTAAAAGCAGCTAGATTAATTAACCCTGTTTCCTCAGCAGGCCTGATCTTGACACTTGCTTGAGAAATAGACTGGTTCCATGAAGTTCACAAAGAACAAATTAAGCCATTTTATGCAAATTTGAATTTCTTTCTGTTTTTAGAGCCACCTTGGCTCTCTAGACCACCACCAGGGATGTATTTTCCTTCATTCCCTTTTCCCACTAGTGTTGAATGATCTGTGAGAGGATGCTTCAGTGATGTGGACTGGGGAGGTGCGCCAACACCACCCATCTCTTCCCTACTCTTCATTGGTGGGGAGCAACAGAGAAGGCAGAGAAAGATAGATTTGAGTCTTCGGGAAGTCTGTCTTCTGATCTGTGTTTTAGAATTCAGCAGATGGGCTTTTCTACCCATCAGAGAGATTTGAAAGACCAGAAGGGCACTGGCCTTGGTCTCTAGAAATCGCTGCACGCAATGTCTGAGGACAGCCAGGTTTCTGCTTCTCCCTTTGACTGAAGCATTTGTTCAGGCTTTTTGTTTCCTTCCTTGTGACCTGGCACACGGTTTTCAGGTGCTGTCTGGAATGCCATATGCCACAAAGTATGCACACTATGAAAAAATATACCATAAAGCGGGGCTGGAGCAATAGTACAGCAGGGAGGGTGTTTGCCTTGCATGCGGCCGACCCAGAGTTCAATCCCCAGCATCCCATATGGTCCCCCAAGCACTACCAGGAGTAACTCCTGAGCGAAGAGCCAGGAGTAACCCCTGAGCATTGCCAGGCATGACCCAAAAAGGAAAAAATATACCATGAAGGGAAAAGGTGGAGATGTCGTTTTTCTATAAGTGTAAATTCTTAATTTGAAGGATTATGAGATTTTTTTCCTTTCTGCAATAAAAAGCATTCTGTTAATAGACTAACAGATGGAGATATTTATTAGGCAATTAGCAAAAGAGACATGATGCCTTTCTAGAGTATTTTAGACCTAAAATAGGGATGGTCCTGGGACTTTCCTTGGCCCTTTATTCCATGCAAATATTCTCCTACTTGATTGTATAGTAATTGTATATTGACTGTTAGAACTCTGAGCATCCCCATCATGTGGAAGAATTTGCAGGAAAGGCTGATCTCAGACGTACTGAAGCAGACATGCTGGGGAGGGTGAGCGAGTAGTGAAGCGATATAGCAGCTCCCAGTAATGCAATGTAGGATCGAGTCTGAGAACCTACAGTGATTTTCATCCTTGTGCCACCGTGCACGCCTGCATTCCCCAGCAGGCCTATAGTGGTGTCAGGCATGGGCCGCTTCAAGAAATCCCATCAGTGGTTGAGTCTAGAATGTGTCCCTTCACAGAGTTGGGAGTTCAAGGAAATAGATAGAAAAGTCTGACATCAAAGGAACCTTCAGATACCTAAGTCACTTGAACTTTCTGTATGCTCATCTCTAAAATGGGAATGATTCCATCTGCCTCCTGGAATTCAGAAAGACTCAGGGCAGTGTCTGAGTGATCATGTGCCAAGCAATCTTCCATTGTGTCAACGACTCCCTGGATGCACAGTACCATGCATTAGGGACAGCAAAGGGTAAATGGGGAATGGGAGAGGAGATCCTTTGTCCTCATCTGTATTCCAAACTCTGAGTCTGGTGCTTAATGTCCATTCATGGACTCTTTGTCAATAGTTATAATTAATATTTAGTGTTTCTTCAAGTATCCATCTTCAAGCGCACTTTGGGGGGTCTACTCTATTTGCTTGCCCCAAATCAGAGAACTGAGAGGTTAAGTAATGTGTCCCCATCCACAAAACGAGGAAGAATGGAGCCAGCCAGCAGCTGAGCACAAGGAGACTGTGGAACCCATGCTCTGAACACTTCTCTGCAGTTTCACAATGAATTCATTAAGGATGGTGCTAGGGTGGGTGATGGAAGCTGCCATTTTGGGAGAACTTGCCACTCACCATATTCCATGCCCTTTGGGTATCTGAAGTCACCACAACTCAGTAGAGATACTATTAATTAGGCAACCGCTAATTAAGCAATACTGTTGACGGAAAGGAACTGAGACACAAAGACTGCCTCTGATACTGACTTTCTCTTTTCCAATATGAAAATGTTTCTATACTGTGCCTCATTGGGTATGATTTGTGCAGTTCACTTACCAATATATTTATCAACGAATATCTATCAATGGCCTGGAAAGTGTCTAATGTGAGGCTTCTGGACATAAAAATATGAGGCAGTTTCTGACCTTAAGATGCTTAAAATATGTTGGGAAAATAGGCAATCCACATAAAATAAAGGCTACTGTTGAGTTAAGTACTAGCTTGTAATGCACCAAGTTTTACACCTGCCAAGAGTTTCCTAAGATTGAAGGCATCAACCGATATTCCCATGGCGGCCTGCTGGAAATTTCTCCTACTAGGTTCAAACTTCAGTTGCTCTTGCTGCTTATCCTAGAACTGTTGAGCCCAGCTTCCCTGCCCTACAGTTTCTACAGAGACTGTCACAGTGGAAAAGGTCCTAAAGGGAAAGGTGACCCACTAGTTCATTTTAAGTCCATTTGGTTTTCTTCTTATCTTCATCTAGGAGAGCACTGTCAAGAACAAAGCAAAAGCTCTGTAGACATTTGTGACCAAATGATTGTAGGCAGGATGGATTTGGTTGGTCTGTTTTAGAGTGGAAGGACGAGGCAGATTTTTAGGACTCTTACACCCTGGGAGAAGGCTGAAAGACTCTAGACAAGGCAGGAGCCAGGTAGTCTAGTGAGGACTGGTCTTCTGAAGGGTTTGGGGACCAGAACCTTCACTGTTCTGGACATAGACTCCCCACTCTATCAGGAGAGTGTCCTTTGCCTGGGTGGGTCTGCCCCTCTCCACTTTAGAGAAGCAACCTCATAGGCACTCGGTGATGTTGGAAGTTGAGAACCAGGGTCTCTTGCCACCCACTTTATTTACCATGGTTTTTCTTTTACTTTGGAAATCTTTTGCATGCCAAACTCAAGTCCTAGTCTAACCAGGTCTAACCCTAACCCAAGTCCTGGCCTTTGTTTCCTTTAGAGGAAACTGCCCTAGTCATTGAAAACAGAAATTGGCTCTTTAATTCTAATTCGTGGAAGGCAGGTAAGAATCTTGTTTATGCTCCACCTTAGCCCTGGGTAGAAATCTGAATATAATACTCTGCTCTGGTCTTTCAGTCCTTCTGGTTCCTCTGAGCTTTCAACAAAATAAGAGACTGTATGATAGCACCCTCTAACTGAACCATTTTATTCATGGGAATTTCTTCTTATAAATAATCTGTAATGAATAGAAATTATTTTAACTAATGGAAATAGCCTAACTTCCAATAACAGAAAAAATGTTCAAAGAAATAAATATTGACAATCTACTCAAAATATTATGTATCTTTAAATTATGACTGAAGATTATATGGAAACTGTTTACAACATAATGTTAAGTAAAAAAATAGAATGCAACTCTAGACATATCAACATTAGCATACCTAGATGTGAACTAGAAAAAAATTGAGAAAACAAAGATATTGTGATTTGTTTGGATTCCAAAATTATGGGTAAAAATTCTTTTTTTTTTTTTTTTGCTTTTTGGGTCACACTCGGTGACACTCAGGGGTTACTCCTGGCTCTGCACTCAGGAATCACTCCTGGCGGTGCTCAGGGGACCATATGGGATGCCGGGGATCGAACCCGGGCCGGCATAGGCCGGCTGCGTGCAAAGCAAACTCCCTACCCGCTGGGCTATCGCCTCCGCCCCGGTAAAAATTCTTTATGTCAATTTCTGCTAAGTTGTTAAGAATTTGTGCAATTCAAGAGGATTGGAAATAAGGAGGTGTGACTGCATAATAGAGCTTCCTGTCCCTTTTGCATCTAGAAAGACTCGGAGTTTACTGGGTAAAATGGGTTAAATACAACTCCCACAACACCCATATCACAATGTCAAGGACCACACAAACTTCTTTCTTAAGGGAAAACCTATGCTTGACATTCCTTTTCAAACCCTAAAGTTGATGGGTTGACTTAGGTGACCTCATCCATATCCTCCATGTCTTTTGAGGATGCTAGAAATGGTGTCATTGCCTAGAAAATGCCCCTTTTTCTAGGTGTCTACAGTTGAGGTGGCCTGGTTATAAAAATGAATGGTTCTGTAATTTGATTCATTTTACTTTATATTGCTAAGTTTCAGTTTACTCTTATGAAAAATGAGTAATAGCTCTTGCTTCATGTAGTTGTAGTAGTATGTAAATGAAATAAGTAAAGAAAAAGAAAGTAATTTTTACTATAATAGCTTAAAAGAAACTCCTCCCAAAAGGCAAGCTAACAGTACTATATATATAGCTAATAATACATTATTGCAAAACTCATTCTGTTATAGAAATAAGTTTAAATATATAATAAATGGAATAAAGAAATGTTACCTTCCAATTTCAGAAGAAAATTTTGTTTAATGGAAATTTTTTCATCTCATTTGATTATGTCTTTCAGTGTTTTTATATTTCCTTTCCTCTTACAAGCTAATCAGTATCCTTTACATTTGTCTGAGTCTTTCTATTGATATTTTCCTATGAGAGCATTGTCTATTGTGTTTAAATCATGTTTGGAGCTAAGTAAGCATCACATCAGGTATTATGGTTTGCATGGTAACTCTGATATTTGAGGAAAAGCATCATTTTAGGCATGGAATGTCAGGAGAAAGAGACGCTGATGGCAATGACACCAATGACTAACCCAGATGGGGGAGAGGAGAAAGTTGGGAGGCCAAGAGTTACCGCCAAGCACAAAAGAGGAATTTGGTTTATAAGGAGAGAGTTAAGACAGCAACAGCTTGGAAAGAGGAATCCTAGGTGATTTGTGGCCTGTTGAGTACCAGGGGGAAAGATGTGGCAAAAGAAGGCACAGATGTTCTAAAAAAATGCAAAGAATTTATGGCAGATCATAGTTTGCCTGCAGGAAATGCCTGCTGAGGGCAGATCTCAGGAGCATGGGTCTATTAAGAAGATATGAAAAGGCTCATACTTTATAGATGAACTTGTGACTTCTTGAACCAGAATCTAAAGGAGGGAGAAAAGAAGTTGCTGGAGAAGAAAGAAAGCCAATGATAAAGCCCTTAAAGGCAAATTGAAGTGTTGGTAAGCCAACAGCTCCCTTTTTTTCTTACATTTTTTTTCTGTGAAAGCTATTATCAATGACTTGAACTCACTGTCCAAAAAATGAAAACAAGTTTCTCACTCCAGCCTCAGTATCAGACCCATATGCAGAACCCAAAAGCTCCAGTTTTCTCATCCCACACTAATATAGAAGAGTCTGTGAGACCTCAAGGGCCTTTTTTCCTAATCCATTCAATGATTCATATATGTTGTTTTTGCACAAACATGACTCATGCCATTGATGTAGTAGAGATCACAACCTTCAACCCATTAACAAATTAATGGATGGGAGAGTTTCTTTTCTCCTGTGTGAGAGTCTTCTTGTGGCATTACAGGAAGCAGATACTTGCTAGAAGGCTGTTAAGAGAGAATTGAGCACACAGCTACAAGAACATTGGTTCAAAGAGAGCATTTTGTCGCTGACCTTCAATCCTTGCTTCCTGATGCTTTGGACCACAGCTGCTTACCTGAGTTTTAGTATGAACAATGTCTTCATGCAGCCTTCAAAAACCCAGGTCAGGGCCTATGGGAACAGGCTAAAGACAGTGCTGAGGAAAATAAAATGTTTCCGGAGTAGTGACCCTGGCCTGAAAGGACCTTTCCCAGCTGTCGGACACATTTGGCCTCGGTCGCGTGCTCCTTATGAGTTCAACTAATTCTGCAACCTTGGGCAGACTGTGTGGTAAATTGGAAAATGACTTCTGGGGCCACTATGTCTTTCTCAGAAAGTAAATTCACAGAAGTAAGGGATTGGCTAGAAGGCCAAAGGCTGTTGCTCAGAAGGAGGTCCCAGAGCAATCAATGAGGTCATTTGTGGTGTATTTTAGTATGTGAGAAAAAAAGAAAAATGAGTTTATTTTTTCTAGCCAATATCACAAGCTGAAATTTATTTTTCTTTGTTTAATTTAGGGAGATGAATAAGAGAACTGGAGATTTTTCTTGACTGGTAATATTTGCTAAAAAGCACTTAATAAGCTTTGGAGATATAAGCAACTTCTTGGTCCTAGATGGAATAAGGATGAGAACAGGATTTAACATTCTCTATCTCTTTTTCTCTCTCTCCCTATTCATAGATTCATAGTCCATATCTTCAATTCAGAAAAATATTATTTGGGAAGGGAGGTCACTTGGACGGTGTAGGATGGCTAAGTGCTAACAGGCACAGTGACTGATTGCCAGATGACTAAGGAACCCTTGAGTTTGACTAAGTTGACTTTCATTTTGCTAGAATGTTGGGAGACATAAAATTCTAAGATTCAGTAATTTGAAGAAAGCACTTAAAGTCTCTTGTTCATATTTAAGCAATCACTTTCTAAGGTAAAGTGCAGAAAATTATAACAGATATTCTATACAAAGAACTAAATGGTGGTCTGATGAATTTGACTTTTATTGGAGAGATCCTAAAATATTATAATCACTCTCTAAATGAATCAGCTTGCCTCAGTCTGTTTACCTGCTTAATATTTTAATAAGTAAAATATTAAAAAATAAGTAAAATATTTGAGTACTGCAGCTTACTCAAAAGCTTTTTTGCAGGTTTTTTATTTTAATTTTTTAATTGAATAAATATGAGATACACAAAGTTGTTGATGATTGGGTTTCAGTCATGCAATGTTCCAACACCCATTCCTTCCCCAGTGGACATTTCCTACCACCAATGTCCCCAGTTTCCCTCCCTTCTGCAGGTTTTTAAATTCTAATGACCTTAACATTATCTTACTTTAAAAGTTAAAAAAGATGGAGGGATGTTGCTTTTAGAAAACCCATGTTTTCTAATAGTTATCTAATTTTGGTCTCTGGACAAATTTTGGACACAAAATG
Source organism: Cryptotis parvus (assembly GCA_021461705.1). Lineage (NCBI taxonomy): Eukaryota > Metazoa > Chordata > Mammalia > Eulipotyphla > Soricidae > Cryptotis > Cryptotis parvus. The sequence continues at coordinate 61,269 of JAJIBD010027374.1, forward strand.
GCACCAATGAAGACTTCCCTTGAAAACCATTCACATTATTAGAGTTGAGAATGACATAAATTGTTGCAAGAATTTTCCAGTAAAATTAAGAATCTTTATCCCTGGAATATTTTCAGACATCTGTGAATCTTGTACAGAGAATTCACAGATTACTATCAGATCCTAAGGAAATTACTGAAATGAAATATAAGCACCCCCATTGAGTGCTTGAAGTTCAGCATTCTTATCAACCATATAAACAACAATCCTAAGCAAATCACTTATTCACTTGAAGATACAATTTTCTAACAAGTAATGGTCGGTAAATGGCAATGATCCTGATGTTTCCATAAAAACTCTTCCTAACTAATTCTCATTTCCTAGGACCGCAAATTGGAGGGTTATTCCTCTTCCTCAAAGCCTTTTTTCAAAATGTGTTTTGAGTTTTTTCTACCTTTTGAATGACATTAAAATCTCACTTATCTCTCTTTTCCTTCTAATTAATACTTAGTCCAGTATTGAGCTGGCTTCTACAATTCCAATAAATGGTCTTGTCTCTTTTCTTTACTGAAACCCTCTTCCATTTTGCCATTTTTCCCCATCTCCCTCTACCAAATCCAACACTGGTCCCTGCTTTCCTTAAATCCAGCAATTATATATTGTTTTCATCTAAAACTAAATGTGACAAAGAGGACACTCTTGAATATCTTGTTGAATTTCCTTCACCATCTATTTCTCCTTATTGAGGAGAAGCACTGATATACTCTCTCTCTATATGTATATATATGCTAAAAAAGAACTTAATAAGTTAATGAATAAGCTTATATACATTATATATTATTAATCAATAACTTATATACATGAGGTATCATGTATATCATGTATACTTATAATACTTATATACATTATATGTCATTATGTCATCTATATGTTATTGATTAAGAAATGGGTAGGATAATCCTCCAGGTAGCCCCTCAGAGTCAGATCTTTAGAAGGCATGCTGGACATAATCCAGTATTTTGTTAAGTCTCAGAGTTTTGGAGACCTGTGATTTTGCACAACGCATCCAGGGCAGCAATCCAGTGTTGTTTCTCATATGCCATACTGCCTTCTTTCCTTTCCTCTCTGCACCTGGCACTGCACAGGTGCTATAGATACACTTCCCAGGACCTTTTGATTCTAAAGCAATGTTCTTGACTCATGGCATGAAGGGGACATCACACAAAGTCCAACCGGCATTTTGGGTGCTCCAGGAGTTATTTAGGTCCTATAATACCTCCAGCACCTTCTTACTCCTACCCTCCTCTGCCTATGTTTAATTTGTTGTTGAAGGAGGCTGTGACTTCTCTGCAGTCCTGTCAAGAGTGGCCTGCTGCTACAGAGGCTGTCTACCAAAGGCTCGCTCCTTTACACTGACCCAGAGTCTCTCCTTACAGGGCCTCTGCCTCCTGACACTGTCCTTTCAGACGAGCCAGAATACCCTGGCAGACATTATCCCTTCACTTGCCATCCAGGCCATGTAACACCCACCCTTGGGAAAATCTCCAGATGTGTCCTGAGCAAAACAGAGATCTAAGTGAGAAGACTGACAGGGAGCAGGGCTCCTGAGAATGCAAGGCAGGTGCCAAGTTGTAAAGAAAAGAGAAATGATAGACTTTAGAGTGAAACTAAAAATAAATAGAAAGTGTTTTAATACCCCATTTGGCTGATGCATCTTTCTGTTGTACCAGAGAGAGGGCGTTACCTTCTATTCACATGCTCCTCTTGTTTTGCCTACAAGGGTTCTCTCCCCACCTCTGAAAGAGCAAGCTATCAATCGCAGTGTAAGTAGAGAAGAAGATAATGTTGGTGGAATGGCTACAATCTCCAGGTTGGAGCCAGACTCATCTTACAATTCCCCTAAAGTCTTTCTCCAAAAAAATTAGATAACTAAGGTTCTTACGCATGGTTCCACATTCTTAGTATTTCTCTTTTATCTGTTTTTTTTGTCTCATTCAATATAGGTCCAAGATAGTGTTCTTGTGGTCAGGGTTCAGTCTCCCCTCCCCAAGATGGAGTAAAGATTAAGGAGGTCTGGTAACATTGTATTCTTGAGACTACTCCAACCCAAAGCTTTCGGTTGGCAGGAAAGAGTACCCTATGTTTCACTCATTTCAGGGAGGGACTAAATACTAATTCTAGCTTGCCATGAACTTCACATAATAAGAGCTTTAACCTGACATTCATCAGTGAGCAAAAACTTTTTAACTTTTTTAATTGATGGAGCAAAAACTTTTTAAAAGTTGATGTTTTTAATATTGTCAATGGTGGCTTCCCACGTACATAATTCTAACACCGGTGCACCCACGTCCCTCCCCTAAGGACCCCACTGTATTTCCCTCTCACCACCCCCAAAGTCAGTGGTGTGGATCAGTTCTCCCGGTGTAGTGCCTTTGTTAGCTACCTCGCTGTGTATTTTCAAGTCCCAATATGAGCCAGATCATTCTGTGTCTATCCCCTCCCTTTCGACTGACTTCACTCAGCATGTTCTCCTCTAGTTCCATCCACAACACAACAAATTACATGATTTTGTTCTTTCTTAGAGCTGTATAGTATTCTGTCTCATGTATATATACCACAAACTGCCTGATCAATTCATCCATAGTTGAGTTGTTTCTGTATCTTAAATACTGTAGTAAATGCTGCAATAAACATAAGTGTGCTTTATCCTTTGAGTTCATGTTTTTGTGTTTAGGGAATCGAGGGCAAGAAGTGGTACCACTAGATCATATGAGAGTTCTGTTCCTATTTTTGGAGAGATCAATAGCAGGAGAGAAGAGAAGGAAGAAAATAAAGGGTGAGGAATGAAGAGGAGCAATAGGAGAGTGGAGATTGAGAATTATTAGGAAGGATGTTCTAAACATATAGTTTACATCCCTGCCATGAAGCTTTATATTGAATCAAGTGGGTAGCTATTAACACTGAACAACTAATTGATTTAGTTTAAAGGACCTTTGAGAGAAATTCAAGTTCATAAGAGATTAAATTAAGTTCCTATGATGTTCCTTTGTTTAACTTGATAGGTAGAGTTAATTTCATAGAGCTCTTATCTAGATTAAAACTGTTCAGAGCAGGGGCTTGAACGATATCACAAAAGGTAGGATGTTTGCCTTGCAATCGGCTGACCTGGGTTTGATCCCAGCATCCCATATGGTCCCCTGAGGACTGCCAGGTGTAATTCCTGAGTGCAGAGCCAGGAGTAACCCCTGAGCATCATCGGATGTGTCCCAAAAAAGCAAAAAAAAGTACTGTTCAGGAGCAGTCTATACAGCCCAAAATTGAGATAGCCTTTCAAAGGAACTGTTATTCATTGATTTTAATGGAAAATAGTTCTTTATATAGAGCAACCATCCTTTACAACCAAAATTTGGAAAGGTTTAGTTACTATTTTTGAGGGACTTCCCCAGCAGAGCTGGAGAACACCAGAGCCATAAATGGTGCTTAGGAGATCATGTTTTGCGAGTTATCAAACTCAAAGCCCTGTGTGTAAGGTATCCATTTCTATCCTCTGAGCTCTCCCTAGCTCCAAAAATAAATTTTTAGGAGGAGAGTAAGAGAATATGTGCCCCTATTTATGTTAGCCAATTTTACTGCATAATAATTATTAAAAGAACTAGCATATATTTCATTTGCAGCATACCAGACATCATACAACACTTTCTGTGTAGCTTCTCACTTCATCTTCACAATAGACAAGAAGACCACTCTTATACTTATTTTACAGACAAGTATATGAGTCTTAGAAAATTTGGTATCTAGTTTAAGGTGAACAATGAGTAAAAAGCAGCACCCAGGTATACTTGACTCTAAAAATTGTGCTTTCCAAACACTCCGCATATTCTAAATCTAATGTGAATAATGTCCTTTATTGTGTTATGAAATTTCACAAGCAGATTAGATGACTTTCAAATCCTCTGCTATGTTCAAAATAATCAAAGCGTGTACGTTGTAAGCAGGAGCTACATGTATAGCAGACCCAATTGAAATAATTTGAACATAAAAATGGACTTCTTGCAGTTGATTATCTTCTACCTTAGTCGTTGATAAACCAGACCATTCTCTTAGGACCACATTTCTGTCCAACAAAGCATTTCTTTTGCCAAAGTATAATTTTGCTGGCTGCATCTATCTCCTCCAAGTCCTGGAGTCATAGTTAAGCTAGTAAATTGTGCTGTCCTGGCAAGATGCAGGTCCTCTAGAGCATTGGATCAGGCTAAAGTCATATACCACATTACTTCCCACTCTGTTGGCCCTTTTCTCCAAAGAGTTCTAAAATGATAATGTTTCTGCTCAGATTCCCTGGCTTTCTTGACTATGGGTCCAATACTTTCACTGGGAAATGAAGGCAGACTAAAGAGCATAATGTTCATACTTGCCCTTGAGTTTGCAGTTCCAGAAGGAAGGAGTGTTTGGGGAAAAGGCCAGCCCCATAGGACCATGCCTTTTAAATCCAAGAGATACACAAACATTGGCGTGATTAGGTAATGGGAAGACTTTGGCCCTGTGGGTTGCAGGGATTTAGGAGCTGAGAAAGAGTTGCTGAGTATCAGGGTTGGTGTTAGGTCAAATAGGACCATGATTCCTAGAAAAGATGACCTTGTCCAGTTAGAGATGAAGTTGGAGCAGCAAACACTGGCAATTAAAAAATTAACACAGGCCAAAGTGAAATCAATGCCTAAATTTGATAGATTTTCAAGAAAAGTTTTAGGCATGCAGTTCATAGAAAAGAGACCATTTTCTCAGAGTTTGCTTTTACTGATGCCAAAGGTCAGAGATTCTACTTGGGAAGATTTTTCTGCAGAAAAGCAGAAATATACAGTCTCCATTAGTACCATCCATATTAAGCAAGCAATAAATCTTCAAAAAACCTTTTTACAAAATCATCCCAATTTCAAAGTTTTGACAATAACTTTGATACTGATGATGAATCATTTAATTCACTAATATGTATTTGAAAACATGCCCATGTTACCTAGTACATATTAATGTGGCTAGTTTACAGTAATGCAAACTTCTTTCTTGCTAAGCACATTGTTGTATATGCCCCAGTACTTGCTTTAATGCAAGTGTGATTAATTTAAAAAGGGTTTTTATTATGGTTTTGTGTTGTACTGGTAGTGTGTGGGAACTGCTCCTCACTCAGTGCTCAAGGGTTACTCCCAGCAGTGCTTAGGGCACCCTGTGGTGTCAGAAATCGAACCAGGGTCTCCTGCATGCAAATCATGCACTCAGCCCTTTGAGCTTCCTCTCCAACTCCATAGAACTTTTTTAAAAGGGAAAATACTGAAGCATCAAAGGGTTTTCAAGCAAATCTAAGTTCACTGGATTCAGGAAAATAGCAAATATTTAATATATTACATCATGAGACTGGATAATTGGTATTTTTAAAGTTTTCTGTTTCTTAAAAATTGAAATATGATCCTCAAATTTTTATAGATGAAAATAATATTTGGATGTTAAAATGATAACTATATTACTCACATTTTCTAACCAACTTTCCTACTAGTATTCCATGCAAAATTATGTCAACTAAATCATTTTTACTAAATAAGACCACATAGATAAGCAAAGTTTCCCTAAGGAATTACCATTTCAGGTTACTCTAATTGCCAACATCTCTGGTGATTTTAGATAAAGTTGAAGTAAGAAACTTAATTTATATAGATCTTAAAATTTATCAATTTAAATTGCAGAATTTTATTGTCATCAATCTTCAATTTATCAATGTTACATGCAATTTAGTTTTTTAGATAATAATCTCAATTAATTTTTTATAAAACATAATTGTAAATTTTCTAGAAATAGCTGTCTAAATCCAAAATCAATACCAATACCCATATGATAGTCTTATTTCTTTTTTTCCTGCTTTCAAAATGTAATCAAGTTCAGAATTTCATCCGTTTTCTATTTCTATAATACTTCTATAAATAGAATTTCACCCTGTTTTCAATTTCTAAATAATAGCATACCTCAGAAGCTGAAGACCGCCATGTATATCTCTTTTAGTACTGGGTACTTCTGAAATTGAGGAATGTTTGCATCTTTTATTATTTAAATACAGACTCTTCAAATCAATGTTTCTTCTTTTCAATGATATTAAAAAAAACTTTCTTACTAAACAAGAGTGGAAGTGGAATGCAGTGGGACATTGAGAGCTTAATTCAATGTCCCACTGCATTCCCAGAAACCTATGGACAAAATAAAAAATCTTATACAACACCAGCAAAGGCAATGCCATTTTTTAATACTTTATTTAAACACCAGGGTTTGCAAAGTTGTTCATAAAGTTGTAATGGGCTTTTGTTGTTCCAACACCAATCCTACCAACTGAGTGGTCTTTCCTTCACCATTGTCCCCATTTTTCCAACTGCTCTGCAAGTCTGCCCCCTTAGAGACAGACTTGTGTCCCCTTAGCAGGCACACAATGATTTGCTTTATATTTTTTCTTACTAAAGGAATTCCCATAAATACTTGAGTAAAATAAAATTTACCTTTTAGTAGTGATAAAAATCTGAGCTCTTTGTTCTAGAAGAGATGAGCACAACTCAAATCTCAGCATTATACTTTCCCCTTCAGAAAGAAACAAAGAGAAATGAGTTACTTGCATTCATGCAAAAACATGAGACTCAGCTAATTGGTGTGGTTTTGATGATGCCACAATTCTACCTCAAACGTAGCAAGTTTGCCCTGAAGATTATTGAATTACCCTACTGGGTATGCATTATTTAAAGAAAAGTGCTGTTAGTACAGATGCCAACTGTTTAACCATTGGAATTCCATCTGTTGGCCAACTTTCAAGATACAACAGTGTATTATGACTCTACATAGTCTATTCATGGAGGAATCAAGGTCTAAGTTAAACGGTAACCAAAATTTCTGCTAAGCAGACTATGGTCTACATACTTTATAGAATGACTACTGACAAGATAAAGTTTTCAATTTCGAAAAACTTTGTCAGCAAGAAAATTCTGTTGAATAATATACCAGTCTGTTCATTCTAATGGTTGTGTGAATGTATTGAAACATCATAATACCAATACCACAAAACTATGGAACTATACCTAGTTGCAAAATTGTTCTTGTCACCCTTAGGAAACTTAAGTAACAATTTTTTTAACTTTCTAAGTTATAAAATATTTGAACCTCTCTCATGAAGGGAATGTGGGTGACTTCAGGCCTGTTCTATGTAGTGGTTCTCTAATACTATATTGACACTTTTGATTCTACAAGAAAAGCTAGAATTTTCACAAGCTTCATGGATATTAATGATTTCTAAGAAGAGAATCAGCAATATATACATTTTCCATCCTAAGAGGAAGGTTGATATTTTCTAGTAGCCGACAAGGAGCATCAGCATTGAGAGGGTCTTAGAAGGAGACTGTTTTAGAGCATTACAGAAACAAACATGCCAAATTGGTACTGAAATTGCAAAGCTATTCATCTCTATCTTAAATCCATAATACAAATTTTTAACAGTTGTTTCTGAATAAGTTGAGTTTGAACATTTCTGGAACCATCCCTACCATCCCACCTTCAAGTATCAAATTGCTATTCCCTAGTCAAAAAACTAAATGCAATTATATGTCTTAAAAATCTGTGTAGTATCAACCTAGAGCAATCATTACATGTGGTGGATAATAGGAACAGTTTCCTCTACAGTAGGCCCAGACATATTCTTCTCTCTTCCACAAGAGGAAGCCAAGGTAAGTGGATTCTCTTGACTTGGCTGATCCTCTGTTTCTTGAAACATCCCTTAGCCAAAAGTATGTAGAAATCCCTGTGGGTTGTAAGAATCATGTCAGCCCATTTGTCTCTTTGCTATTATAGTCCCAGGAAAATTTTTTAAGATAAAAGAGAAAAAACACTGTTTACATCATTCAATGGATTAGTCATAGCTTGCTGGTGAGAAGAAGCCAAGTTATTTGTACTTTTCAGTCCTCTAATGCCAAGTGAAAGTAATGCAGATGGATCATCAGGACCAGCCCAAACCCTTCCACCATGAGAAGCTCACATGGTTTGCCCAGAGAAATAGCAAACCTGCCCAGAGAGACCACAAATAAACCTCCTCTGAGTTGTGACTCCCATGAATGACAATCAATTTACCTTATGGAAAGGATGCATACTCCATGTTCCTGCCAGGAAAACATATGGATTCTTAGAGGATGCCAGGAGGGCTGTGAGAGAGAGTCCTGAGGTCCTATGAGCTGTGAAGTTGCTAAGCTAGTTTGGCAGCAAACCATGAGTCTGATCTCTCACAATTAGAAAATTGAAAATATATGGGAAATTTGACTAACTGACATCCTCCTGAAATCACTTGTATCACTTATCTTCCCATTCATTATTGATTTGCTCGAGTGGGCACCAATAACATTTCACCATATGCCCTGTCACATGCTATTGTAGCCCAAGGGCATCTGCTAGCTCCAGGAACATAAAGAGCCTCAAACCATTCCATCAGGTCATGGGAATGAGGTCTATAATTGTTACTGGTATTTGGCATATCAAATACGAAAATGGGTAACTTGCCAAACTCTGCCGTGAGGTGGGATACTCTTACCTCTAATCTCGAGCATTTATTGATGATCCGCACGACTGTGCAAGCTGGGCTATGATCAGCTCTTCTGCTGGGTTAGAGCTCTGAGGAGAGGGGAGTGTCTAGATGTGGAAAATGGCGGTCCTCATGGTGTGGGGAGTCCTCTAGCTTCTTGCAAGGCTCTGCTGGGGTGACGGGCCAGGGCTAGAACCTGCCATCCCTCCATCCTGAAATATGGTGCCATTATTATACCAGGGTATGATTTTTTTTTAATACGTTATCTCATCAGGTATTAAGATGATACATATCACATGTGGTTTGATTACTCAAATTCTTATGGATTAGTAGTTGACAAATTTCTTCCCATAAGTTCTGGACATCGGGGAGAAGATCAAGTCCCTCCCTGCCACCTTTCTAGGAGGTTAAGGAGAGGAGAGAAAGCTGAGATCTTCCCTCGAGTCCCCTTCACCCTTTTGTTTCCGTCACTGATTTTTTGCCTAAGTCATAGAGTTTCATCGTTGTTTGTTTATGTATGGTTCCATAAGTAAGGTTGGGTTTAACAAAAACTTCTACTATGACAAAAAGTTTACCAAAAGTTCAAATACATTTTAAGTTTCAATTTATGTCAGCTTTTTCTCCCTTCTCATTTAATTCTAGAGCCAGAGTGTGTCCAAATCAAAACAAACAAACAAAAACCAAAAAATCTACTTGTCAAGTAAAGAGAAGTCTAATTGATTTGTAAATATCAAAAGAAGTTTGATTCATGGTGTTTCCTCCAAGAAAGTTTAATCATATGAAAGATGGGCATTCAGTTCATTCTGTTTTAGTGTAGTAGCTGTTCTATATGAAGATAGAATTGATTATTCTGGCTTTTCAGAGGTTAAAATGGGAGACCCTTATTATACTGCCATTGTCATCAATTCCAAGTTCCAAGGTTTCTGGGTGCCTCTATAATGGTACACATAAAAGCCTAGAAGGGTTGGTCAGAGAAAGTGAACCGATGTTTATATAGGATTTCCATACTAGGCAATTTTTGTAATGATCTCATGTAAACCTCAAACAAACATAAATGCAGAAAACAAAAATAGTATGTCCAGAACTGTACAACAGTTCTCTTGGGCTCTTTGAGACTCTTAGGCTTTTCAGGAAGTAGATCTTTCAGGAAGAATTCTGACTCCATGCTGTGAAGTTGCTAAGTCACCTACTGTGCAAGTGACCTGAAGCAAGTTATCCCCAACCGAGTCTCAGTTTCCACTCACTTCATTGACAAACCATTTCCAAACTTTAGACTTCTTTTTTTTTGCCTTTTTTTTTTGGGGTCACATCCGGCAATGCTCAGGGGTTACTCCTGGCTCTGCACTCAGGAATTACTCCCTGGCGGTGCTCGGGAACCATATGGGATGCCGGGGATCGAACCCAGGCCGTCACAGGCCGACCAAGGCAAGGCAAACGCCCCACCCGCTAGTCTATTGCTCCTGCCCCAAACTTTAGACTTCTGTGATGCTCAGTTTGATGCCATAACAGAAGCAATCACAAAAGTGCAAGACCTGGGTTGACCTGCACATTCAAACCTTGCAGATTTGTGAGAAGAAAATCAGACAAATATAAAACATGACCTTCGTTCTTAATATTCCTAGCAACTTTCCAATGAAGTCAACATGTCAGGAAAGAGCCACTGTGCATAGACAGATCCTTGACTATAGGTCGATACGAACTTAGGAATGAACGCAAATAAGATATGTGCTAAGTTAGTGCTGAGGCATGTGGTACAGGCTCTGGGAGATAGCTTGGAATCCAGAAGTGTCCGTGGGCGGCAGGAAGTTTGGGAAATACTGCAAGAAGAGGTGAAATAGAAGACATGTCAATTGACACTGCGAGGAGATGAGAGTCTTCAGGGCTGGGGAGGATCAAAGTTTTCAGATTTTACTCTAAAGGTTGGTTCTGTGCGCTTGATTTAACAGACAAGCCCACGGGCTACGGTTCCAGCAGTCGAAGGGCGCCTCAGACGGGCATCGTGGATGAATGCTGCTTCCGAGCTGTGACCTGAGACGGCTGGAGATGTACTGTGCGCCCCTGAATCCTGCCAAGGCGGCCCGCCTCCGTCCCGCTCTCAACGCCACACTGACATGCCCAAAACTCAAAAGGTAAGTCAGCCTGGGTGGAATCTGTGTTAACCTCCCAGGGTGGGTGTGGGGGGGCGAGAGTGGTCAGAGGTGAGTATCAGATTGTGCCTCAGTTTCCTGACTTGTAGATGAAGCTCCCCCTCTTGGCATAGATGTGCCCCTTTGGTCAGTTCCACTGCCCTGAATGATCTGATAACTAGAAGGTGGTGGAGAACAGAGTGGAAATATAAATTTTGATATCAAACAAAACTAAAATTCTACCTATACTAATCACCAGCTGAGTACCCTTGGCCGAATGAAATTGTCCAAGTCTCATCAGAAAAAAACTTGAGATAAGAATTTTAGTTAATGCTATTAGTTCATTTTCATAGCTAAAATACATATATACAAAGCTTTTTCATATAACCACAGAATATAACTATTGGACAAGGTTAATGTCTGTCCTAAGTGTAATTAATAATAATGTCTATAACATTTCCAGTCTCCAATTCTGCAAAGCGTAAGGGGAAATGCTTTAAAATGGACTATTTGAAATTCATGTGAAATAGCAGACATTATTAAAGGCAAAAAGCAATAAATGTAGAAATTTCTGCTTGGCTCTTAAAACACCTTGAAATTTCTATCAAACTTTGCAGGTGTCTTCCTGTGAACTAGACTTGAAATACACCTTAGAGCCATCAAAAGTGCCTAAATCATTTGATGCACAGTAATCACTTGCTCAATTTTTACTGAGTGAATGAGTTTGAAAAAAACAAACACGTTGTTACCCAAATTGCCATTACTTAGTAGAACCAAGGGGAAGACTGAGGAAAACTAAGGACAGGAAGACTGAGTGGGGAAAGATAAAAGCCCTCCCTTATATTACCTTGGGCCCTCTGTCGACAGGAAAAAGAAACTACAACCTGTGGCTTCTAGTAACATTATGTGGAAAGCATGAGATGAAAAGACCAAGATGCTCACAGTGCCAATGCTAGCTCTGCTCCTTCCTAGTCCTGAAAGATAGCTAAGACTAGAAGAGGACTTTGGGAGTGGGGCCATCCCAGGGAGCCATCTTGAGTAATTGAAAGGGACAGACTTCAGGCTGGTGCACAGAGTATAGAAAAGCAAAAGAGCAACCAAGGGAGCAAGTACCACAGAGATGGTGCTTCAATGTGACTGGGGAACATACTCCAGGGGACAAAGAAGGCAGGTTCATCCTTTCTCTTCCCAGGTGACCCAACGTTTTCCATTTCTTGTTGGGGAGTGGGGAAGGATTCAAGATGAGTCCCAGAGTTCTGGAAGGTTGGGTCTTGTCATTGAGGGTCTAAACACCTCTTCAGAACCAAACCTGTCTTCTGCATCTGATGGAATCTGGGAATTCTGAGCTGACTCAAAGGTTCTGTCTCCTGGACATGGAGGGAATCACCTGTTCTCAATGCCATTGTTTTTGTGATGTTTACAGTCTCCGTCCCCATCTATCAAGAAAATGAAGTCACAAAAGAGAAGGAAAGGTGGGCCAAAGAAACGCCCAGGGAGGGGAACAAAAGGAGGGGCAGAAGTAAGTCAGCAGACCAAAGGACAGAAGAGCAGAGGAGCTAGACATTCTGAACACAGAGGCAAAAGCAAGAAAATGGAGAAGGACTAAGCAGAGGCGAGGATGATGAGAGAAGAGCAGACAGCGCTAAAGAGAAGTGGGAAGTTTTTAGAGGACTTGAAGACACACTAGGCCTGGTGAAGCTAGAAGTTGCTAGATAATGCGTGTAACCAAGAGAAGTCGCCCATTGTGGGAGATGATTAATAAGCATGATGAAAATGGAAAAGGAAATAAAGTCCAAGAAAGATGGTGGTCCAGAAAGAAAAATAATATAAATTAAAATGTTGAAAGGGGCAAATAGGGAGACAACATTCCTTTCCTTCAAAAGCACGTAAATAAGAGTGTGCATTATGAAATGTGTCTATTATACAAGAATCATCCATATCAATACATGTCAAGTTAAATGTTAGGTCCAAATTCTCAGCAAGATGGAATTGCATCATAGAAATTCCCAGATTTCTTTTCCTCCAGTGTCACTAAAAGCTGCATTTCTTAGTCATTTCTTAGTCAAGTTCAGGTTCAGGTCAAAAGCCATCCTGTATTTGCCCAGAGGCCTATGGGGTCTGTGAAGTAATCTTTGAGAAGAGCTAGTTAAAAATTTTATTTGTTTATACTTTGGATCAGATATAAGATTCATGAGTTTTCTAGTTCTGCCATAAAATAAGCATAGACTAGTGTATTTAAACACAAGAAACATTTTTATACACTTCTAGAGGCTAGAAATCCAAGATTACGATGTTGCAGGAAGAAGGGATCCCATTCAAGCTTCTTAGCTTGTAATTATAGTTTCTCTTGTCTGTGTTTTCACATCATCCATGTAGACCCTTTGCCAAACTTTCTTTTTTGTGTAAAGACACCAGCTATATAGCCATATTGAGTGTCCTTCTAAGATATCACAAAGAATCATTTTATTTTAATTTAATTTTCCTAATAAAGGCCCTATACCCTACCTCAAAATCACATTTTTAGGTTTCTGAGTACCACCTTAGGGCACCAAGATATAAATAGGGTGGGATTTAAGAGGGAAATCATTAAGTCCACAAATCCTGATGTCTGGTTCAATCTTCTGTAAGACATATTCTCTTTGTTTCTCTGTCTCTGCCTCTCCCTCTCTCACTTACCCCAATATTAATCTTTAATCTGATACCTTATGCATAAATTTTCTAATCATGTTATTTGAGAGCTATGAAAAACAATCAAACTACTCCTCACAAGCCATTTGGTTGAATCCCTTCATTTTTGTGGTAAGAATCCTGAAATGGATAAAGATGGGTTTGACTTCTAAGTTTCTCTCCTTCTATTCAGCAGAGAACAGTATATAATTAATCTGGACTAAAAAATAATTCCAGATAAAAGTGGCCACATGAAAAACCCACAAATTTAATTTTTTTCTCCAGAAGGAAAGATATGGATAAAGGTAAGAGAGGGAGAGAGAGTGATAGAGAAATAAAGACTGTGTGTTACAGGATAGAAGTAAGAATTGAAGTAAGAACTTTCACTGAAGGTAAAGCAAACTAAAATCACAGAATTTAGGTCCTAGAGATCTTCTTTAGCTACTTTGATTTAATTAACAGAGTTAGCATCTTACATGGATAATGAAGCAAAAATTCTCAAGATCATCAAAATAATAAAAGGAGCAAAACGAGTGAAAGAGAGAAATGCTCAGCCATGTGAATGATTACTATTGGGGGGTGAAAAAGAAAATGAAATCAAGACATAAAGCATTTATTCGAATATCCTGCTTTGAGGATGTTGAATGTTCAAAAAGAATCTCCTTCCTTCTGCATCCAAGCCTACAATGCTTTGTACTGCAAGATCATCCTTCCTCTGTGGTTCACTGAAGGCCCAGGTCATACCACCTAATATAAACTAAGAAGACATTCCTGGCTCAAGTTAGAAGAAAATTTCCAATGAGAAACCCGTCAGAGTTCACAAAAGAAGCCACACCACTACTGGTGTAGCTGCAAATGGATCTTGCTTTATTGGAGCAGAACCAAAAGTCAGACTAGTTAGTGCCCGAACCCATTGGAGCTTAGTGAGGAGATACTGAATTCTTCTGCTAAGATATCAATGTTTTAGAATGAGTGTTGGGCTTGAAACACCACCCAAAAAGTGTTCTGCAGATATGAATACTCTTCAAAGGACTTAAGCATGACAGAGGACTTACCAGTTCACGTTCTAGAGAAAAGTTCCTTTGAGTTTTATCTTTTCCATATTTTGTGGCTAACTGAGTAAATGTCAAATCTATACCATATATGTCAAGGGATTTGAAACACACATTTAAATATATCCAATAATATTTTCATTCAAGAAAAAATAGCAGGATAAGACTTTAAAATGAAAAAAGATGATAGAATTTGATGGCTGAAGAAAGCTTAGGTTACAAACTGGATTAAAATACACTTATATTTTGGCATGGCTGTTTTCATCTATAAATCAATCATCTTACATGCCAGCATATGATGTATGAATAATATAATTATAGGAGGTATCAATTCCTGAGTGATACAAGTAAAATAGAAAGAGTTGTCTTTTTATCCTTTAATAGAAATAATAAGCACCTATCGAGACATATCATAATGCTAGACAGCAAAGGGACGGAGATAGGGATGGACAAAGGGGAGGATGAATGTGAAGAAAGAGGGAAGGACAAGTAAAGTGACACAGGTACAAAGACCACAGAGTAAGTACTGCTATTGAGATGAGATGATTTTTTATATCCTTGTATAGGACAGTGAAGCAAGTACAGAGCACATCAGGGAAGTCACGGAATTGCTTTTAGGTGTCTGACATATTTAAAATTTACTTCTCTTACCTAAAGTAAAATGATTCAAGGACCTACTATTAAAGGTGGAGCAGACTAAGCACTTTATGGTGAAAGATATGTGTCTCTTAGTCTCACAGCGCTACCTCAAAGTGGGCAGAGTAGTGATATTATTTAATATTTTAGCATTCTTTTAAGAAAACTTAAGCTATAGTGTCAGAATAATGGAAATATTTAAGAAATCAGGGCATGCCATTAAAGGTTGAAAATATTTTAAAGAGCATCTACAATGTGCAAGCTTCTGTAATTGACTTGAAGGAGCTAGAAGGGGCACTAAGAGTTAAGAGTTAAAAGTACAGAATCTACAGTTGGACTGGCTAGGTTCAAATTCTGGCTATTTCATTTATTCCTTGTATGATCTTGAGCAGATCATAAAATTTAGCCATGCCTGTGTTTCCTCATGTACCAAATGAGGCTGATAACTGAATCTACCTCATACAGTCATGAAGATTGATTAAGATAAGGTGGGTGAGCATGCATCTGTATATACATGCAGTGCATATCAGAGTGCTTAAAATGGTGGCTGGCACATAATAATCACTATGAAAGTTATAACTGCTATATTTCAGTTATGAAAATTAGATCCATCTGATAGAAAAAAAATAGGGTCTCTCAAGTTGGAAGTGGATCTCATATTAACAAAACCTTCAAGCCCAGCTTTTCAACACTTCTTGGCAATGTGGTGTTGAAAGTTCAAGCATTTGACAAGAAAAGATACCTCATTCGTTGACTAACCTCTTCCAACCCAGAGAACCCATTTTTGATGAAGAATTACAACTTAACTGGTAGATCTGCTCGCACATGAGCAGAAGAACCATTAACTATCATTTTGAGGTCATAGGATAAACTTTTCGAAAAACCACCATTTTTTTCAACCACTTAAAATCAAACGTAATATGTGTTTTCATTTCATGGTGCCTGGGGAAAATTTAATTGTAGCAATAACTCCAACTTTTGCTAGTTTTGAGTAAAACTGCCAAAATAAATAGAAATGTGGAATATCTCCGGCTCGCACAGCTTCCGGGACATTTGAGTTTCTAGGACTGCCGAATTGGTGCCTTTCACAAGCATTTGATCTTTCAAGCATCTCCTGAAGACAAACAAAACCTCAAACAGCTTCCAATAAGCATACTGCTAGGATGCAAAGGTAGAAAAGAAGGGGGGAAAATGAACGCCTGAAGAGTCTCTTCCTTCCTCTCTCTCTTCCATTTCTGATCTCCTCCCTCCCACCAGCCCCTGAACAGTAAACAATATTTTCTTAAGTAATATATTTACTTTTTTCTTAAGTTCTTTATAATTTACTGGGCAAGAGGAGGTCTATTCTGGTCACTTACTTGCCTATACAAAAGAATAGGATTTTTTTCTAATGATATTTACTCAATAATGAGCACTGATTTTTAATCACAGAGTATAGTTGATAAGTCTGAAATTGAAATAGAAATTTCTATAAAAATTTCAATAGAAATAGAATGATGAAAGATAAATCTTTATAGATGAAGCAAAATAATTTTTCATAAATTTTTCAACTATCCAGTACAGAGTTGCTCAGGGTGTCTGTTCACTTTAATATAAAGTCTAACTACTGATGCTTTTGAAAATCAAAGTCAGTATTCATTGACCAAAGCAAGATAAATGTACTTTTATAGGAGTAATTGAGGTTTTTCAGTGTCCATTAACTTATAAAACTATAAGGTCAAAATGAGCATCTTCACCCTCAAAAACATTATTGAAGGCACTTTTCCCCAATGCCAATTTATTTTCGTTCTTTCTTGCCATTAGAATATGTTTAATTTATTCTCAATCAACATCCCAAAGAGGTGAATTTTAAACATAAATTATGTGTAGATTTGAGAATAAAGACATGGGTCTGATATCAGTAGAGAGATTATGTGAGACATGGGACAAGGGGACCGGGAGTCCAAATCTGGTAGTAGAGAAACACAGCTAAGATTTCTCACCATCCTACGAATACTCTTAACAGCTCCCATGAACCTTTACTACATAATTAATAAGAGCTAAAGACTATCATGGAAATTTTCCATCTTCAGTTTATTAACTAATTTTAGTTTTAAGATCATTTGGCCATAAAACTAACTCCTTGTGAAAAGTGGAGGTTTAAAATCATCTAAAAAGGTACAAATAATTTTATAAAACCAAAAATAATACCAATTTAAAATTGTTTTTTATGGTTATTTACTTTATGTAACTTTAGCAATAGTTTGTCAAGAAGGGGACTATTTTATCTTCTTTGTTTTTCCTGTCTTTGTGAATTTGTGTGCATGAACATGTTGGTATATATTGTTTTGTATGCTAGCATTATTATATATACTCAAGATTTGAGGTGAATTATTTTCCAAAATTAGAGGTAAAAATGTTTCTTCTGTAAAATCATGTAAAGAAACTGCATGGTTGCTTTGTTTTCTTAAAGACCGAGGTTCTAAACTTAAATAGAATAGTACAAAAAAGAAAAGAAGGGATCATTATTTGAAGAGACAGAAAGAATCTGGCTTTCTTTCTATAGTATCTCAACCACTTCCAACCAGAAATCAGTTATTTTTACATAAAGCCAATTTGTAACTTTAGAAACATCCATGTCAATTCTGTAAGAATACAATCAACATTTAGTGTACCCATTTCATCTTCTAATCAGTATCCTCAGCCTCTACATCTGTTAGAAATTGGGGTTATTAGTAAAGACTATCAAGTGCCTTTTCTATCACTCTGCTTAACCACCATCTTCTAACTTTTTCTATTTACTCTGTCATATGCTATCATTCCTGTTGGCAAAGAAACATATATTTATTTAAACAGGTCTATTCTACTGTCACTATGGGGACAAAGGGAAGCAATGACTTATACTATCCTCCTTGCTCCTCTAACTTGCAGTCAGAATTTTGTAAAAAGATGGTCTCTAGAAATAAGACCAATGAAATTATTAGCAGGTAGTAACAAAGTTCCATAACTCCCCAGGAGAAATTAAAGAATTTTATATCAAACCCAAAATAACTCAAAGATCTATGCTTCCAAGCTGGGCTTCATATACTTAATTTTTCACAAAATTCTGTATTAAAACATATAAATATTCACATGGGGCTTTCTGACCATCTAAGAAGGGTCAAATAATCTAAGACCTACCCTGCCATCTGTGAAAACATGACATGCTATTTTTACAGCTGTAGATAACAATTATGGCAAAATAAAAAAAATACAATTGATTAGAAATAAGACCATGACAGGTGGACAGTTGGGTAAGGTTTTCTAATCAACTGACAACCATAGACTTGGGAAGCAATGTTCATCAATATTTATGTTGTAGTGTGTGAGTATGGTATGCTGGACTGGTTCATGAGGCAATGAAAATAGGAAGAAATAGAAGTGTAAATGAATCAACCAATAAGATAAGGAGGATGATGACGATGTTGATGATAATATTGATGTAGAAGACGATGATGATTTTATGAATATTGACTGACCTAGGCTATCAGATGCTAGTTTTTCTCTGTAAGTAATATTTCTTTCCTTCTACAAGAGAACACTAGGATATGTTTGTAGAAGTGCTTTGGCATCTAGCAACATTTTTGAGTTAAAAAAAACTATACACACATGAATTGTCCTTGAGCCATTTTCTGTCTTGGAAAAGCACTGGCTGGCACCCCACACGTTTACTTTTTTATGCTGAAGGCTCCCATCAACCTCAAACAGACGCAAATCACTTTCACTTGTCATAGTGTTGTTTTGTTCATCCTAAATGTTCAGAAGAGTCTTCCAAACTTCCAAAATTCCTCTGAATTCAGTGAGGGAGGAAAAAAATCAGAAAACAGCATTTCAATGTTCTGCCCAGATTTGACACACACTAAGAGTGAGTAGAGAAGGGAAACACCCTTTTCCTTCTAATCCTGTGAACTCATTGTTCTTTCACTGAAATGACACCAAAGGTATTAACCCTGGGCTTCCAGATTCCCAGAACCATGCAATATTAAACTATTACATACACCAATTTAAGCACTCCACCATAAGCAGCCCAGAAGATTAAATAATGGCAAATTGGAGGCCTAAGAGAGGGGGAAAAAAATCAATTTCAATTTTTAGGAAAGAATCTGCTGAATCTTTAGCTACATATCAGTGAAACTGCTAGAATCTAGTGTTTCATTTTTTCTAAAATACCACAAAATTTGAACCTTTTGTCAATTTCAAAATTAATTCCCTCTGGAACAGCTAGTATGAGTAAACCTTTTTTTAATTTGAAAAAAATGTAACATAAACACAAACAGCTAACTAAACAAGCTACTGTTATAGCTGATCTAAGCAGCCAAGAGCCCTACACGATTTTAAACATCCTTCAAGACAATGAAATAAAATATAAATGCGTCTTGCCAGTGAGGGAAAATACCCTTCAGCATTTTTTCCTTTTTCTTTTCCAGGCTTTTTAAAGCATTTTAGTAAGTGACTTCTTATATTATAGACGAACTATTTTAAATAGTCTGATGATAGCCTTTTGAAGAGTGAGAAAGTTAAATCAGGATAATCTTGAAATAATGATAGAACAAACACAAATTCCTGAATTCCTGTGATTCTTGGGATGTACCAGTCATGAGGTGGGGAAAAGGACAGTTATATACATCTAAAATCTCAACATTTAAGGGAGTGCTGAGTTCCCAGTGGAGAGCTACTCTTTCTCTAACTCATAGGATGTGGTTTGTCTTCTGTAACTATAAAAAGGATTGGAGAAGGAGAGTGTGTGTCAAGGGGACAGTAATCACAGCTGGTGTTTCTTAGGCACATCACATATGGAAAGAATATAAAATACTATTTGCCTTTACAATCTTCACCATTCACCTGTAGAATGAATGCTCTTAATTATTCTCTATTGTACCCCACATTTGGAATGAAAATGGCTAAATAGCTTTCCAAGGTCTTGCTAGACTAGAATCCAAACTCAAGATGGCTCCAATTTTGTGAACCATGTATTGTGCTGTCTCTCCTGTATTTCTTAGTATTTACTGCACCATATCCATCAATTTAAAATCTCATCAAGAGGGACCTTTGGTTCTTTGTCCTTGTGCAGAACCACAGCAACAATTAAGGAGCCATGCAAGGCTGGTTGTGGAACTAGGCTCTAGATGCCACCACCCCTGCAGGATATTTCAATCCATGCTCTAACAAGGATTTAATCACTTGCTACTTTTCTCAAAGCATCTTGCATGTGGGGAGGAGACAAAGACACAGATATCCTCCTACCTGCCCTCAGGCAGCTTACCTTGCAGTATGAAAAAACAACACATCTACTCTCCAATAAAGGTAGGCCCAGAGTGGGCTCTGAGAGCACAGAAACCAAGACAAACTGACTTTGCTAACAACCTAGTTTACAAAATGGATCCAAACCCAAGTGTGCTTAAAATATATTGTCCTGCACACAGAGATGGATGGATGGATGGATGGATGGGTGGGTGGGTGGGTGGGTGGGTGGGTGGGTGGGTGGGTGGGTGGGTGGGTGGATGGATGGATGGATGGATGGATGGATGGATGGATAGATAGATAGATAGATAGATAGATAGATAGATAGATAGATAGATAGATAGATAGATAGATAGATAGATAGATAGATAGATAGATAGATAGATAGATAGATAGATAGATAGATAGATAGATAGATGAAATAGAGTCTATCATTTCCAACAGGTTAAATCCCAATTAATGAGCTTTATACTCCATATATTTTGCTTCCATCTTGCCTTTCCAGGAAGTCAAAGCAGAGCTTGAACTTTGTCCTGTACAGTAGACTGCTAATATCCCAAGTAGGACAGTATTTTACCAGGATTTGAATAGAGTACCAGACTTTTCTTAGACTTTTATATCACACAATACTTAATCTGTTTGGAATGGGTGAGGATGGAAACATGGTCCATTGAAAACTCCACTGTTTTTCCCTGAAATGTAAAGAGCTTATTGTCATTCTTCTTTTAGAGGCTGACTTTCTAGCCAAATCTCATAGAGATAGAAAGAAGGGCTTATAGTTTCCAACAGGTTAGCTTTCATTAAGCGTTGCACTACTACGTTTCTATTGCAAGTTATACAGTGGGACTTGACTGGACCTTGTGATAAGAGAGGGCCCCCACTTCTAGTGTAAATGCTTACTTACCCTCTACAGCGATATCTAGTATGCTTTGAGATCATGAAGAGCTCATGGCACTATCAACTTTCATTATTGAAAAGAAATTTAGACCTTGGGGCATCAGATTATAGATTGTCCAACACATAATAAAAGTGAAAAATTCAAGATAAGCTCTATAGATATCTTATCATAATTTAATACATCTCTTTATGATTATTAATCCCTGGTCCATGTATTTGTTCCATGTAACCTCAAGGAAGCCACCAAATGTCAGTTAGGCTTAGACTGTAAATGTCTGAAAATAACATCACTTTATGAAGTGGTTGGGAGAACTTGGTAAAATGATTACACAAACTTATAATGTGCTACTGTTAATCAAGATTATTATTATTGTTATTATTATTATTGTTAGCATCATTAACTCTCCATGATCTTAATCTAAAAATCTGTGGATAGCTTTCCCTTGGAATGAGGATGAGAGGGCATCTTGGAAGAAGGTGAATGACCCTTTCAAAATATTTTCCCACTTCCTAAATCTCCATAAGTATGTCATACAATGTCTAATAAATCATACCACAACCAAGGTCCCTCTTATACTTATTCCCAGAAGAGCCAGCTAACCTTCAAAGGAATACATTTCCTCAGCCAGACTCCATGAGCTAGAGGAAGAACCAAATGGTTGTTGTTTTCAAATAATCTTACCTTCCCCCATGTCAATAGGAAACAGTATTTACTCACTACTGTTTTCCCTTTCAAAAAATATGTCTAGTTGCATACTAGAAACAGTTTCAACTGAGTTGTTTGTCTTGGACAAGCTGTTGAAGTGAAAATTTTTTTGCTTAGCTAAATGTGGGGCAGTTTCATAACCCCTTAAGAAGTGCAGGAAGGTGAGTGCCAGCTCTTCAGGCGGCTTCTTACAAGTCTCCACTTGCCTCTCATTGTCCCGGGCAGCCAGAGTAATTAAATTAAGACAATGAGCAAAGCAACAGATGCAACTGAGACCAAATCCCAGAGTGCTTTTGTTTTGTCCCTGTCATTGTCTGGGACAAAGAAGTCACATGTGAAAGCCTGGGAAGAAAGCCAAATGAAAACCAGACAACACTGACATCACAGCTGGGTTTGAATGGCCTCCACCTTCAGC
Organism: Cryptotis parvus; assembly: GCA_021461705.1. NCBI lineage: Eukaryota > Metazoa > Chordata > Mammalia > Eulipotyphla > Soricidae > Cryptotis > Cryptotis parvus. The sequence goes on from JAJIBD010027374.1 coordinate 83,593, forward strand.
TTGTGTGTGTGTGTGTGTGTGTGTGTGTGTGCACACACACACACACACACACACACACGGAACCATGGTGTTTGGAGTGGCAGGGGGCTAGACTCAAGGGAGTTTCTTCCCATGACTTTGCTGAGATGCCTAGACAGAGTGGGGATGGGGTGGGGACTCGGGGAGGGGGAGGCAGAGACCAAAGGATGCCTTTGCTTCAAATTTATATTCTAAACCCCTTGTCTCAGGGTAAAGGAAAAGAATGTCCAGCCAGAGAGATAGTACAGCATGTTTGTCTTGTATTCCACTGACTTGTGTTTCATCCCTGGCACCAAATATGGTTCCCTGACCATCACTAGGAGTAATTCCTAAACACAGAGCCAGGAGTAAGCCCTGAGCACGGCCAGTGTGGCCCAAGACTCCCCCCCTACCAGAAAAAAAAATGGAAGACAGAAAAATCTCTGTTGGGACAAAGGATGAAATAAATTTGGTTGACTAACCCAACTCAAAATTTTTTGTAAAGTCCTCATTTATTTTCAAAAGAAAATACTAAATATACCTGAAATTTTTCTTCTGAAAATTTGGGATTAAAAGTTAAAAGTTCAGAGGAGATTTTTATCTGGCTTTTAAAGAAAAAAAAAAGATAGACATTTCATTTTTAACTCAGTTTCCCTTCTCTGGGAATTAATTATGCAAATATTTAAAAATATTTTTCCTAAGCTCTTAAGCCAACAAACAAACCAGTTAAAACTTTAAGTTTATATGCTTTTGTACCTGTTTATTAGTTACTTGGTAGCAGGTGGTATCCTCCAAAATGGATATTTGAGATGAGGAACCATGGAGAATTCAATAAGAATTTTCTAGGAATTTGGGTTATTCGCAATCCTGCTCTGTAGCACCAAAGGTCTCCCTCACTTTTTAGGAAAATTACTTCAACAAGGCAGAATAAGACAGATGATAAGGAATGCAAATTTAGGGCAGAGATAGCTCAAGGGTTTGAGCACATACTTTGCATGCATGAGGCTCATCCCCAGAAGCAAATGACCCCCAAGCACTGTCCTTAGGACCCAGGGACAAACTGGGAATAGCCCCGCCTCCAGCGCCCAACACCTCCGGGTGTGGCTCCTCCCCAAAAGGAATGCAAGTTTACGTGTTGGTCAACAGTAGATGGTTTGTATGACTCAAAGAGAAATAGACTTAATAAATGTATGATTACTTGTCTTCCCATTGTTCATCAACTTGCTCGAGTGGGTGCCAGTAATGTCTCCATTCATTGGGAATGAAGTCTGTTATTGTTACTGTTTTTAGCATATCAATACACCATGTATAGCTTACCAGGCTCTGCCGTGTCCCTGACATGACACACATATGTGTGTGTGTGTGTGTGTATACATATATACACATATATATTTAATATATATTAAATCACTAGAGAAAGAATGAAAATAATTTGTAAGTTGGGGCTGGAATGATAGTATAGCGGGTAGGGCACTTGCCTAGTAAACAGCTGACCTGGGTTTTGAGACTCACAGACATGGGGCAGAGCTGCTACTGGCTCTCCCTGTGCACAGCTGCTCACGAGGCGCCCAGGAGGGATGGCGGGTTCTAGCCCTGGCCCGCCACCCCAGCAGAGCCTTGCAACAAGCCGGAAGATCCCCCACTCCACGAGGGCCTCCATTTTCCACATCCAGACTTCCCTCTCGTCAGAACTCCACCCAGTAGACCAGCCTATCAGAGCCCGGCTTACTCAGCAGCTTGCGGCCGCCCGGTTCATCAATAAATGCTGGATTTAGAGATGACTACAAGAGTATGCTACCTGCACGGCAGAGCTTGGCAAGCTACCTGTGTCGTATTTGATATGCCAAATACCAGCAAAACTTTTTAGAACTCATTCCCATGACCTGATGAAATGGTTTGAGGCTCTTTATGTTTCTGGAGCAAGCAGATGACTTTGGGCTCTACTAGCATGAGACAGGATATATGGAGATGTTACTGGTGCCCACTCGAGCCAATCGATGATGAACAGGAATACAGTGATACAGTGATCCCAGTTGGGGAATTTTAGGTAGGTTCTTTGGGAAACTTTTTGGTGTCATCTACCTAAAGCATCTAGCTTTCTTTAGTGGAAACTATGTCAGTTGTTTCGATGAACAGCTTCCTTTATCCAGGCTTGCAGGAAATTGACCATCAGTTTACAAAGTGCCAACTAAATTTGATAAAGTTAACTTGAATGTTCAGGTAGAGCTGAAAAGCATATGTTAAAAACATCCCTAGGGGCCAAGAGATAGTCCAGTGGGTAGGCACTTGCCGTGCACTCAGCTGATCCCATTCCATCACCCTCATCGAATCCGGTCCCTTGAACACCTCCAGGAGTAATTCCTAAGTGCAGAGCCAGGAGTAACCCCTGTGCATCACCGGATGTGACCCAAAAAAGAAAAGAAAAATCCTTAAGGGCCTTGCCAATATGTATAATTTGCAGAGATTGCTAATTGCTTCTGCCACAGCTGACTCACTAGGCTCAGGTTTGTGCATTACATAAGATCCCTTTACAGAGCTCTAAACTCCAACAGTGAGAGGGCAAGTGGGCATTTGCCTTAGCAAGAAGGAAGAACTTGGAGAGTCCAGTCGCCATCATGAGAACTCTTCATTTGAATCTGGATAGAAACAGCTGGGGATAAGGAGCACTAGAGCTCTGGCCTCCTGCTAGAGGTAAAACCAAGAGAAGAAGCAACTTACATATATTACAGCAAATGCCGTTTCCTCCTTGATTTATTTCACATTTAATTATTCATATTTAATTTGTCTAAATAAATTTTGCTGTGTATATATACAATTATCATATAATGACATTTAGGAAATATAAATTTTTCCATATATTTTCAGATATATGTATATATGTTTATATATACATGTATTTATCCATTTCTTCTTTTCACTCATTCTAATCATTTGTAGATAAGCTATACTGTACTGGTATAGATAATAGGGCAGACTCTCACAACAACAACAAAAAGGAAAGGTATTGCAGGTGCAGCTATGGTGCCTGGCTGCATGGGCAGGTGGCAGACAGGAGACTGGCTTGTCTACACCCAGGGCTCTGCCCTTTAGGCCTGGATGGGTGATGGTCTGACATAGAAAAAGACTGAGCCCCCTGGGATGAAACCAGAACCACAGCAGAGCCTGGCAAACTACCTGTGGTATAGTCGATATGCCAAAAACAGTAGCAATAATGTACCTCATTCCCAACTAAAGGAGACATTACTGGTGACTGCTCAAGCAAATCATGGGAAAACAAGTGACAAGTGACAATTGACCCTGTGATCACAGGGCTTCCATTCTGAGAAAAACTCAATATTCATGAACATTTCTTGTTAATGAGTGAATAATAGCACCAAAGCAAGGAATCTAAGAATTTTTTCCAGGAATGGTTAGTTTCAAGTAGATATGAAAGGAAAAGAAGAAGCAAGAGAAAATAGAAGGGGAGAGAACAGGCAAAAAAAGAGTAATTTGGTGATATTATGGTAGCTGCTAATTATATAGTGTTTATCATGTGCCAGATTTATAGAAAGTGGAATTCGCTAATTTTTTATCCTAAATCCTACAAGGTAGAAACAACCATTATTCTAGGTTGGGATAAAGAAATTGAGATTTTATTTATATAAATTTACATAGCTAGAAAATGAGGGAGTTGGGATTTAAAATCAGCTCATGATATTTGTAGTTTTGCAAGTTCTACATCAATTAGAAAACTTTCTAATCTTCAACTTTTAAACATCTTCCACTTGCCAAGGGAGATATAGACAAAAAAATGCCAAAAAAGTCATTTTTAACAAAAAATAAAACAAAACTAGCTACAATTAAGAAAGATGATTCCAGAATGTGATTTTCTTTCTCATTAGGAAAAGCTGCTCTAGACCAGAGATTAAATTTATTATGGTCTCTTTCCCATCAATGAATCTGTAATAGCAATAGAGGCATAGAAGCATATTTTGGTGTGCTACAACAGTATTTGTGGTCTCCAAGCTATCAGGGGTTATACTGAAGTAGCTTGAGTGAGCATCAGCTGAAGTAAAAACTTAAGACTCATATACCCATGTATCTCTTTCTCAGGAAAAAAGTAAATGGCCAATATGTCTCAGAAATTAACTAGTGAGGATTTAGAAATGAAAGGTGGAACCAAATGTTACCATTTAATAGGTAGGTAAGAAAACATCAAGTTGATGTCGTATCTTTTCTTTTCAGGAAGTACATTTGAAGAACGCAAGTAGAGGGAGTGCAGGAAACAAGAACTACCGAATGTAGGAAGAGAAGTGCTGAAGAGTGAAGAATGACATACCACCTGCAGGATCCTTTGTTATGCACAAGTTGTCTGTTAAACACCAGAAGACCTACCAAAAAAAAGTTTGATAATAACAATGCAAAAGATGGGCATTCCCCCAATGAAATACGCAAGTAAACATTCCAACATTGTCTTTAGGAGTGATTGTTAAAAGCTTTGCACCTTGCAAAAAATGGCCCTGGAGTTGGTAGATTGCTGTTGATCCTTTATCAGTAATGTTCGATAGAGAAATATATATGTATATACATATTTAAAATATATACATATATACATATATATACACGCACATATATATTTTAGACCCTGCCTCTCAAGAGCCACAAAGCATGGGTGTTGTATAGATCCATTTGCACTAAATTTGTCTCTGAATCTTGGCTATTGGAGCTACTCATTCAGCAGCCTTGTATACGTGGTTTATTAATTTTTTTATTTGCACTTCTTTCTACGCAACACAAGCTATTTGTTTTATAATGTCTAGTAATCTTGTTTGTCTCTCCTTCCTCCCGGGGGTCTCATCACCTTTATATTTGCCAAATTTGGCCTCCTCTATAGCAGCAACAAGCAATCAAATAGTACACCAGTCTTTGACCCACAAGACTTTCTGTGACATTTGTACCAAATATAAGTTGGATGCATTAATTTTCAACGCAAAGCTTTATTTTTCCACCTCTTAGTTTTTTTAAAAAATGTAAGTAGTTGCAACTTTGAGGCCAATCATTTTAGGCGTATGTTTTAAGCATATAAACGTCTTAAACTCTCCATTCTTCCATTCAATGATGTTTTTTGTGCAACCCTAATTAGTAAGTTCTCTCTCTTTTATGTTTTTCCATATCAAGCACTATGTAAGTTTAGCATATCAATAATACAGCATTTATCAACCATATGCAAAACTCTGATTTTTAGTACAATGGTGCTATTTTGTAGTTTGTTATATGAAAGAGTCTGGCCAAAGTGGTAAAAGGAGAAAGCAAAAGCAAAGGGAAATCCTGGAGCCAAAGATGCCACAGGGGAAGGGAACTGAGAATCCACCTACTAGGGAAAGACCAGTTCTTCCAATTATGCCTTCCCTGGAAAACTTAAGGCACAATGCTCATGGATATGAATTTGATGGGTGAGTCCAGAGAGGAGTGGGAATAATGCTCAGAATTTTAACAGTTCTGGTTTCTTTGTGGACTCACTTCTGTGTGACCTTGGACAAATTACTTCACCTCTCTGTGCCTCCGTTTCCTCTTCTGAAAAATAGGGGCAATATGCCATCTACCTACCTCACTGGGGTGGTATGAGGATGATAAAAAGTAAAGTTTCAAATGTTTACCCTGGGTTACTATGTGCAAAGTCAGAGTCATTGAGTTGCTGAGATGCAAGGAATTCTGCAAACAACCTATTGCAGCTTCTTGAGAAATTGGTTAGTCTAAAACCCCTGACTTGGCTTTTTTTCAAACACCAGTGACCAGTCGTTAAATGAAAATAGTTCAAACCTCACTTAATACACTTTCAAAATAAACTAGAAACATGATTTACAATTTGATTTTGAACTCTGCATTTGAATTTAGGAGTACAAAGTAAAGCAAGAAAAGGAAAAGATAAAAAGATAAACCAAAAGATTCCTACCTGCAAAAGGGTGATTAACTGCTAAGGCTAGTGCCAGTAGAGTAGTGCTAGCAGACTGTTCCTGGCCATTGTGATCTAGTAAGCCTTCTTTTCCAACTGTAAAGGATATGCTCCTCACTTTGAAACACAGTTACCGTTTCCCTAGGGTGAAGTGAAAAAAGTCCCAATATTTTCAATGTTATAAAGAATATCTAGTAAAATTTCAGTTTCTTTAATGAAATTTGCTTTTTTGTATATACGTATTATTGTAGTTGTTCAAATATGCTTGACTCCGGTTGCTAGTTGAAAGACAAAATTTTCCTCACAATTAGAAATTTTGCCCCCTGTGTACTTTACAAGAAGGGCTCCTTGGCCTTCAGTGGATTTTTCTTATCCACTCAAATAAAAATTTATGTGGTGAAAATTGGCCCATAGCAGCCACCCAAGTGTCTATGCATCAAGATTTTTTTCATTGGAGCAGTGAGCCATCTGTCATTCGGATCTTTCTATCAGTCTTAGAACTTTTTTTGTTTAAAAGAAGTCTCCCCTGAGTTTGATTACTGCATGCACATTTTATCCCATTTATTCTTGGAAAGTGTGTATGGAAAACAAAATCAACATCTTTAGTTTTTGTCCCACTGGCGCACCTCAAGGTTCAGAGGCCAGAAAAAGAAAAAAGAAAGAAGGAAAAGAGGAGTAAAAAACTTCCTGGCTCTCTGCACATTTGCAAAAGAGCTCATTTAGTCAGGCCCCTCGCGGCCAAGAGCACGTTAACCCTGTCAGCTGCAAAGCTCCTTCTGCAGTGTTCTGGCCACTACCAACAGAAGTAAGAGAAAAACCTTGTAATTTTGCCCTTCACTTGTTTTCCAGAGACAAGGGTTCTGTCCAAGGACATACTGAACCACTCGGTCTGATATGTCTTGTCTCAACCTTTAAAATCGAACTCCCAGCAATACTTCACAGGCAATCAAGGAAGACTTGTAGGTTTTCATAGTTAGAGAAAGTTCATTCTAGGTGTTTTCGACTAACTTTATTCATTTAATGATTCTTTTTTTGTTGTTGTTTTTTTGGTGGTTACACCCAGCGATGCTCAGGGTTTACGCCTGGCTCTGCACTCAGGAATTATTCCTAGAAGTGCTTGGGGGACCATATGAAATGCTGGGAATCAAACCGGGTGAGCCACATGCAAGAAAACACCCTATCCGTTGAACATCGCTCGGCCCCTATTCATTTAATGATTCTACCGACAGCCAAAATGCCCTGGCAAGAAAGCTAAAGTATGTAAAGTCAAATTATCTTTCTTAGCGTTTTCTAATACATCATCCTCTCTTACTGAATCAAAATTCAACTAATAGAAAATGTACTCGTTATACTAAGCCACTACCTAAATTTCAAGAAATTAAAAGCAGTTAATGTGTCGCAAACTCCAACTAGCAGTTGCTTGCTCCTAATATTATTATAGCTGTCTAATCCAGGAGTGATGGGCAAGAGCACCGAAAATTTTACAGCTTAAACAACTTTGTAAGCTTTGCTTTGGAATAATGTGGTGCATTATTTTGAGATGTTGATAGAAAAAGCCACAAATATTGGTCAAGTTGAAATTTCCATTTCCAATCTTAGTTTCCATTTGATTGATGATATTGACTACTTATTGCAGATTTGTTCCCAAATTACATAACGGAATTAATCTGAACAGATTCACATAGAGAGACTCCCTAAAAATGTTAAAACATCTATCAGAATCCACTCTTTTATTGATAAAGATAACTGACATGATGTCTGCCCTTTACACACACACACACACACACACACACACACACGCACATGCACATGCACATTCTTCCACACCTGCACTCACATACTCATCCTAACAGTCCAATGAATTCTTAGAATAAATCACTTATTTGACAAATCTTATTTTTAAAAAGAAGAAGAAGGAAAATCTGACCTCCTTTGAAAATTCTTCCCCCTTTGGAATGTTAATATTCGTATTGATGAAATTATCCCATGCACTGTGGTGGCTCCAGGAAAGCTGATTCTAATTTATGCACTCGGGAGGATGTTAAAAATGAAGGACGTAACACATTTTGCTTTCCCATTTATTCTTTGGCCAGTTATGCCAATGTGGTGCTATTGTTTCTTTAAGAAAGTACTTGACTAAAAGAAAAATAGAAAATTGAAAAAAAAGAAAGCATAGACATATTTTTTTTAAGGTATGGAAAACAACAATTCTGTAAGTAGATGGCTTAATAAAATATCATTAAGTCTAGCCACCACCACCTTTCAACATTTTGTCACTCACAAGTAGCATACCCTTCATCAAGTTGTGAGTTTGGGGGTACAGAGGCAGAAGATGAACTTTTTTTTTAAACTGGAAGTCTCCATAATTTTGTTGGCTTCCAAACATATCAAAGTTAGCAATTTTTTATTTAATCTGAACACCTTCACCAAGAGCATGGAGCATAAATAGAAAAAAGGAAATAACCTTAAAGGAAAGGAGTGAGCAGAAAAAAGATGAGATTTCTTGATTTTGTATTCTCTGTTTTGAGACAAATAGTGAGTGGAGAAAAAAAATTTAAAAAGGAAAAAATACGTAGTTTCACCTGCAAAACAGACAAAGCCAGCTTCTGCCACATCCGCCTTGACTATATCTTTGGCATTTGGCGTCCTTCCTGTTAGGTATTAGGTATTATGTAGTACATAATCCTGTAGTACATAATAGTATAGAAGATATTCTCCTTTCATCCAAACATCTCAAAGAACAGTTGCTCTCAGAAAAATAAAATCACTCATCTCACTGGGAACTGTGGCTAGTGCTTCCCTCTGAGATGGTAGTCACCTTTTGATAGAGAAGAATTTATGAGAAATTGTTGGAAGAGATGGCTAACAATATGTGAAGACTTTTCTGGATTTTTTAAATTTTTTTTACTTTTTGCAGTCTTTATGAATATCTTAGTGCTCAAACCTGACTGGTTCTTTCTTTTTTTTATATTGGTATGAGGAATGATAAGTTAAACCCACATAGACTCCCTTAAAACTATAGGCTAGATAGAAATGTATGTTTGACTTGTTAATACTATAATCTGACTATTTAAAACATTTGTGCTAGTTTTCATCTTCAAAGAGTGTACTAACTTATTAAAGCACATCAGCCTCGTATCTGTTCCCACTCAAAGTACCTTAGCTTTCCCACCAGTGTTTTCAAAAGATAAGTCAAAGTTATTCACTCCGAATAATTTCTCTTAAAATTTTAAAATACACTTGTGACTCTTTCTGCCCCTCTCCTAAATGATCAAAACATTAGGATTTGGAGGACAAAAATGAAGAGGAAAATTTTGTCGATTCTTTGGGGTTTGTTTTCTATGCTAGTGTTTAATCCTGTAGTACATAATTACTTCTTGCTATTTTAATATTCTAAATGTCCTTCCTGTTAGGTATTAGAAAGACACATAGATATCTTTTTTGTGTGTGATGTATATTTAAAAAAATAAAAAGAGATCCGAAGACTGAAGCTTTAAGTGCGTATGGTAAGGGATAAAGGTATCCATTTAAGCAGCCAAATCCTATCTGGAAGAAACCTTTAAAAAGTGTATATCTCTTAGTTAATATGGTGGCACAGGAGATTTTTGAAACTGTCTTTATTCCTTTCAGGCTTTATTCATGTTTTATCTGCCTCAAATTTTTTACATAGACCTGACAGAGTTGAAACCGAAAATCAAAAGGGGCCTCTTTAAAAAAAAAACATACAGCTCACACTCCATTAAAAACATGCAGCTCACATATTCACTCTTCATTGGTGATGCCACTGCGACCTTAAGCTGGTCCCTCCTCCCCATTCTCTGCTGTCATTGATACTGTCTTCAAAGAAAAAGTTTAATTTAGAAAAAAAAAAACACAGACGTCTAAATGAAGCCTGATGGAGACAGTTCACTGAATCACCTGTCACTTTCAAAACAAACTTTCAAGATCCTTTGCCTTTTGAAAATCACTCTCAGGCCAACTATACCCTAGGAAAAATAAAAGTAGAAGGCTAAAATCTCTGGCAAGCACCCACTTACCTACCCAGAGGAAAGTCACTTTTGCTAATCCCTTAATCTGATTTGGTCTGGATATTTATCTTGTACCTGCTGCTAAACACGCTGCAGGGGGCTGAAACCTCCATCTATCACATCTGTGATACACAGATCTCTGATCTGTGTCTATGTATCATTAAAATGCCTATTCAAAACATCAAAAACTCTTATTCTGCAGCTATTCAGTTTACATAAAGGCCTAAAGACCACTGCAGATCTCTTTTTGCTAAGAGAGTTAATGAATTCAGAGAACTGGGATGACGTAATGGATTTTGCTTCATTTGTTTTTATCGTGTTCATAGGTCAAGGGTGATCAGTAAACTTGCAGACACTGAATTAATTTTCCCTGCTACTTTGAAACCAGAAAATAATGATTGGTGATTCATTAGATCTTAGTTCCAAAGCCTATTTTTTATTAAATTAACTCTGATTGTATTTGAAATGATTATTATTCAATTCATTTATGGCAGAGGAATATTATTCCTAATGATTTCTAAAACTGTAACTAACTGAATCATTACCTTACATTTACTGTTTAATAAGCATATTTTGAAAATGTATGGCTAGAATGTCATAATAAAATGATATATCTTTCTTTAGTAATTACATTAAAATTAATCATGTTTGGATAATTTGTTCAATGGTGTAATGTGTCATTTCTTATGAATTCTATTGTTATTTAGCTTTAAGGTGATTGCCAACAAGTAGACCTGACAATTTACCCAGAGAAATTAAAAGTAATCATACACTAAAGTGAACCTAATTTACAGAGCTTACAGATTATATTTAAAAATAAGTGTTTCAAAGAACTTCTACAAATCTGCATGAGATGCTTAAATTGTATCACATATGAATTAAAATTAAAGCAGATTTAAGTAACCCCCATTCACCATAACCAAAAGAGAGTTACAATGCAAGGCCCAAAGCCCCTGGGATAACTGTCTCAGATAAGACACGTAATATACAAGTGGCATTTACTACCCTCCCTACACATCAAGGCATTTTAAAAAGAATGTGCTCTCTTGGCCTGGTGTTTTCATTTCAGTATATTTTGCAATTATTTATCAAAAGATACTGTACAAGTCAAACTCACATCAGCTTTACTAGAAGCACAAGGTGAAAAGATTAGTCATTTTCCTCTTGCTTAAAAGCATCTCATATTCGATTTTCCTTATTTTAAAATACTTCCTAAGCTGTTTGAACAGCTATCCAATTTTTTTAATGAGGGGGTCATAATTGATTTTAGGAAGTCATAATAACACTAAATGCTACTAATGCAGCTCATTCTCAGTTCTGATCTCATTCAAAGTATGGGCTGTGTGTGTGGGGTGGGGAGGTCCTAGAACTCACATTTCTCAAGTCATCACTGATGGTTGGTGATTTACCCAATTCATTCTTTTTTATCTTTTTTTTTTAATTTTATTTTTTATTTTTGACAATTACAAAAATGTTCATGTTTGGGTTTAAAGCCATACAGTGCTCCAGCACCCATCCCTCCACCAGTGCCCAATGTCCCCGATACCCTCCCCCTCCCCTAGCCTGCCTCCATGGCAGGTTCTTCTTTCTCTCTCTCTCTCTCTCTCTCTCTCTCTCTCTCTCTCTCTCTCTCTCTCTCTCTCTCTCCTTCATCTTCTGTCCCTATAGCTTCTCTATACCAGGGAGGACACTTTTTTCCCTTCATTAGTACTTGGCTAATCTGCCTTCCGTTAAGGGTTTGGAGGAAGGTGAGAAGGAAGTAGGGAGAGATGAAAGAAAATAGCATCACTGTGCAGAAATCAGCAGTAAAACCACAGTAGTTTTTCAAATCCATCAGGAAACTTCTGGCTCTCTCTGTGCCTCCTTGTCCTTTTAGGGAGATAGAAACTTCCCCCTAGAGGGAATTTACTAGGAAATTCTATTGCAGAGCAATCTTACTTCATCTACAATTATGCCGAAGGCAAGGAGCAGGAAGGACTTGGGCTCACCTTTCAGGATCTACCCCCAAAGTGCCTTTTTTTCCTAAAGAAAAGAATAATTCTATCTCTAAAGAAATTCTACCTTCTTTCAAGTCCCTTGAGGTCATTATTACAACCTCTTTTACATACCCACAAAAATATTGCTTCTTCCTATCAGATCTTTATTGGTTATAATGGCCATCATTACTATAACTAATATTTATCAAGCACTTGCACTTAAAAAAATCAGTTACTACACCAAATCTAAGTGATTTACCCATATTATTTCATTCGTCCGCATAAAAATCCCAGGAGTCAAGCAATGTTATGATTCCTATTTTACAAAGGAAGGAATAGGGGCTCAAAGATACTTAACCTACTAAAAAGTTAGCTAAAGGACAGGCTAAGACAACCTTGAACCTGAGTTTGATTGAAGTGGTCAAATCTTGTCGTCTTTGTTAATTCCCCATTCAGTCTCAATCCCAACATACCAAGAACTCTCCACATTGCCAAATGTACTTTTTGTTCAAATATGTTTTGACATACTGAAGACAAATCCAGAAAATTGTACCTTTGATGAACTTATTAATGAGAATAGTAAATCATAAATAAGCATTTCTTCCCAATTCCAAGGTCTACGTCTGAATTTTCAACTATGCCTCTTGTTTTCAAGATTTCATATCTGAGTAATCCCTGAGCATCACTGGATATGCCCCCCCACCAAAACAAAACAAAATAAAATGAAACAAACAAACAAACAAAAGAAGACTTCTTATTGTCACTACTCAGACCCCTACTTGCTCACATTGCTTCACCAGTTCCTTATGGTCCTTACCATGCATGCAGCACCCAGTTAGAAAACAATTTCAGCACACCTCCATGAAGAAGCCAAGGTGCAGCCCAGAAATAAAACATATCTACCTAAGTAACTCTAGACTTGAAAAGACTGCTACAGGGTGGGACTCAAGGAGCCGGGTTGTGATCAGCTCTTCTGCTGGGTGGAGTTCTGACGAGAGGGAGTCAGGATGTGGAAAATGGTGGGCCTCATGGAGGGGGTTTCTGGCTTGTTGCGAGGCTCTGCTGGGGTGGCAGGCCAGGGCTAGAACCCACCGTCCTCCCAGGTGCCTTGTGAGTGGCTGGGCACAGGGAGAGCCGGTAGCAACTCCGCCCCATGTCTGTGAGTCTCTGGATCAGCATACCTGGGCTGGACTTGAAAAAAGACTGCTGTAGGGTGGGTCTCGAAGAGCCAGATTGTCATCAGCTCTTCTGTTGGGTTAAGTTCTGAGGAGAAGGGAGTCCAGATGCGGAAAATGGTGGCCCTAATGGAGTGGGGAATTGTATGGCTTCTTATGAGGCTCTGCTGGGGTGGTGGACCAGGCTAGATTCCACCATCCCTCCTGGGTGCCTCGTGAGTGGCTGGGCACAAGGAGAGCAGTTTGCAGCTCTGCAACATGTCTGTGGGTCTCTGGATCAGCATACCTGGGCCGGATTTGAAAAAAGACTGCTGCAGGGTGGGTCTCGACAAGTGGAGCTGTGATCAGCTCTTCTGCTGGGTGGAGTTCTGGTGAGAGGGAGTCCGGATGTGGAAAATGGCGGCCTTCATGGAGTGGTGGGTCATCTGGTTCTTGCAAGGCTCTGCTGGCATGGCAGGCTGGTACGGATGCCGCCGTCCGCACCTGCAGCGATGTGTCCCACCTGACGCCCTGCGGGATTATTGCCAGACATGTTGCAGAGCTGCTACCAGCTCTCCCTGTGCCCAGCTGATCACAAGGTGGGTTCTAGCCCTGGCCCGCCACTCCAGCAGAGCCTCACAAGAAGCCAGATGACCCCCCACTCCAGGAGGGCCGCCATTTTCCACATCCAGACTCCCCTCTCATCAGAACTTCACCCAGCAGAATAGCTGATTACAGCCCAGCTGGCATGGCCACTTGTGTCGTGCAGTTCATCAATAAATTCTGGAGATCAGAGGTGACTACAAGTGTATGCCACCCCCACGGCAAGCTACCCGTGTCATATTTGATATGCCAAATACCAGTACCAATTATAGACCTCATTCCCATGACTGGATGGAATAGTTTAAAGCTCTTTATGTTCCTGGAGCAAGCAGATGCCTACTAGCAAGCAGATGCCTACTAGCATGCTCTACTAGCATGAGACAGGAAATATGGAGATGTTACTGGTGCCCGCTCAAGCAAATCGATGATGAATGGGAAGACAAGACAAGAACTCTAGAAGCTGATTATTACAAATCTCACCAAGAGCTTTGGCCACAATCCACCTTTTTTTGTTCTTCACAGTTTGTCAAAGTCAGTGTGATCTCAAAGGACCTAGCTACATTGGGGTTTCTAGAAACAAAAATGTAGGTTCCCAGCCCCAAATTTCATGAGATCCGCATTCTGTATTCTCTACTCTTCAGAGCAACGTCAGTGCACACCATGATTCCCGCTAGCCATAGTACTGCCCATAGATAGCGTTTTTTTTTAAATCTATGGATACATTTGGATTATGATGATGGAGAAGGATCCTATAGACATTTATGGGGCTCCAGACACTAAATATAAGTCATGAACATATTTATAGATTCCTAGAACATATCTCTGCCTCATTTATAAACTTAAAATATCTTTGTGTGATAGTAATATAAGCTGAATTTGGGAGGATGGCAATTATGTAAATCAGGAAAAGTTTGCAGTCTTGTACTTTTTGCTGTTTGGAACTTTAGCAAGCATTGGTATCAACTGACTTAGAGAAAACATCACAAGATCATGCAAACTGTGCTGTTTGTACTTCCATCAGTGAGCCAACAGCTGTGACATTCACAGTGCTCCACAGACACACAGACATATGACACTTCATTCATTTTGTAAATAAAGGTGTGGCAATGCCTGCGTATTTCCCTCTTGTATTTCAAGTTACTTTATTATAAATCATTTCCCCTTTAGTCTTCCTTGATATTATAGTTCAGGCATTATTTTGACTTGAGTTGAAACTGTCAGCATTATCTTGAATTTTACATTAGGTAATGAAAGGGTTTATCATAAAATAGTGACTATAACAAGGGGAGCTTTAGACCTGATAAGATCAAACCAACTGGCTATCCACAATGACTCTGAAGTTTCTTGTGTCAGAATCGAGGGTTGGCAATCTCTAAGGTTGGCAGAATCTGGGCCCTTTTCCTCTGGGAAACTTCAGAAAGCAAAAAATCTAAGCTGAAAGCTGGTGTCTTCCTCAACTGCACATGGATTGAGATTAAACCTGTTTGGGATCCAATAAAGCATAATGGTTATGGTTAATACAACATCTGGTTTCTAAATGTCCTTTTCTTCTCCCTGTGATGGGATGTGATGATTTTGAAAGAATAGAATAGACACTAAAAACAGAAACAGATGTAAATTGAATCTGAGACAATTGCAGCAATACATCAGAAGTAAAATTTGACCTTGGACTATAAGCAAGGTAGGAAATGAGACTGGAAGGGAGTACTCCTCTTTAATGATTATTACCAAGAAAGTCCAAAATTGAGTAAGTGCGCTATAATTTTCTGACTCTACTTTGCTTATTTAACTCAGTGATTTCTGCTTAGTTTCCAGCCTGCTCTAGAGGGAACAGTGGGGAGAAACTCTCTTTCCAAATGGAGATCTGGAGAAAGTTATAATGTCTGCCCCTGGAAATTTTCTAATTTCCCTAAACAAGTTCTGTTGCTGAATCCATCATTCCATCTCATATGCCTGTAACTCTTTTTCTCAACTCAAAATCTTTAAGGAATAGAGAGAGAAACAGACAGAGACAGAGATAGAGAAGAGAGTAAGAGAGAGACACAGAGCTGGAGAAAGTGATTGCTTCTCTAGAAAGAATGGTATGGCAATAAAAGAGCCCAGCACAATATAATACCCAGAATTTTCTGTTCCCCAGTCATCTTTGACTCAGAGCTTCTATTTCAACCACTCATAGAACTTAGAATGATCAAAAGTCAAATCACCCCAGACCAAAATTCTTTTCTTTTTTCTGTGTCAGGAATTGGGGGGCATGCTGGTCTTTCTCCTATGGTCAAATAAAGTTTCTTAGAGTGTTACTATTAAAAAGTCTCTCCCTGTTTTCACTAGATCTCAATGCTGCAATAAAATTCATGGTGTAATGCATTAGTATGCTAGAATGCACTGTTTGTTCTGTTTGCTCTCATATTCATTTCCCAACCTTCCTTTCATTGACTGTTTCACCAGGACTAACATTTCAAAGCACCTATGCTGGCTGATTTCTGCATAAGTCTGGCTAAGAAGTGGCAGCAACAAAAGACAGAAGAGTCGCAGAATCAACCCCTTCCCTCACTATACTTTAAATGGTTTATTTCAGTTCATCCCTCTATGTTTCTTTCCTTTCACCCTGAGTTGCACCCTAATTCCCAAATAAACCTAATTTGAACCATGTGGTTTTTCTCAGACAGAAATATCACCTGCTCTCTGTGTCACCCTGCTCTAAAGATTGGTTTGACTTCCTGAGTTTGTTCATCTCTGCGTCCAATCACCTCTTTTATTTGACTCCTCTTCTCTTTTCTACCTATGTTTTAATGCCCCCTATTTGAAACTCCTTGAAAGATGAGAGAGACATAGGGACAATGATAGAGGGCCTTTAGGCACTTTGGAGGTGGAGAAAGTCCAATAACTTTGAACATCAAGACCATAATCATTAGCATAACTTTAACCATGTGGCCTAAGCTTTGATAGGAAATTAATTCTCTAAAAAGTTATTTAAAAAACAAAGATTTCCGTCCCATTTACCTAACATACACACACATATAGCCATGGTTTGAAGCATAAATGTAGTGGCTCTATTACTTCTAGCAGAGTATTGGAGGCAAACAATTTCTTTTGAGGCTGGGGCTTCCTTTCTTGCAAAGGAAGTAATAAGAGAACAAGAATAATATAGGAGTAATAAGAGAATAAGAATAAAAATAACCCACTTCATATGGGTATCTAATGGTTAAACATTTTCAAGCAATAATTTTAAAAATCTAAACTTAAAATAGTGACATTTCCAAAAATAAAAGTAGAAGTTGTGAGAAAAGTATATAGGGTGACAAATTTTTTATTATGCTAAAATTAGGACATTTAAATTAAATCCATCAGCATTATTATACCATTAAAAGGGAATTTATTGTAATAGGTTGTCATTACTACTATAATCTCAGAATGAAGAACAGTTTCTTAAATTTTATAAATTAAGTTTCATGGGTAACTCATCGCATTGTCAGACACACAAACTAAACAAACCATTGTTTTCAACCATGCTAAAGCATTCATCAACATATAATATAACTGGCTAGCCTGCTTTTTCCTTTCAAGCATGTTTATTCCAACCCATATTCTTCTCAGCTCAGTCATCATACTATTCTTAGAAATCTTTTAAATTATATTTGATGGCCTTGTCTCACACTACTCAGACTTCAAATTTTTCCATAATGTTAAATAATAGAAATATCCCTGATGTAGCATACACTGGTTCCCTGAAAGAAAAGTGAACCTACTTTCCAGCCTTTTCTTAAGCCGTGAGGATTTAACTTGAATCTTTCAATATGTGTGTAACATTATTCCAAATTCTCTTTGGGGTTGCTCCTGCAGAACCCAAGGGTGTATAAGTCAACTGAAAAGCAATTGGAGAAATCTCTAGGATTGATTTTTGAAAGTGCAGTATCTACAGAAAGAGATGCTATCCCAACAAATGTTGACAGTGTGTCCTTTTGTGGAAGACACCTTCTGTGGTCCTGTCCGAAGCCTGATCTATGGGATACAGCTACTCTTAGAAACACAGCACATTCTATGCCGTTTCCTTATATGGTCATCTTGTAATAATCTTGTGGAAACTTGTATTTTTCACTAAAAGTATGCAGTAAGTTAAAGGAACATAATAAGTTAAGGAAAATCAGTCATTGAACAACTGGCCTAGTGGTTTCCAGGGTTTGTTTGTACAATTTTAGTAAGCTGCTTCTCTGAGTCAAACTGTGAATACTTTGACACTTTCAGCTAGACAACTCCATTGAAGAGTCCCACATTCCCTGGGTTCTCAGAAGACCTTTCACCTGAGAATAAAATGAACATGGGAAAATAAATATTTAAAGTCATAGGCTTCTAGTCAAGTTTGTCTCTGAAAATGTCATCTCTGTTGTCCCAGAATCAGAGGAAAGACTGTGAACAAAGAAGCAGTCACTTAAACATTATTCTAGTAGTTTCAATTAATTGTACATACTTGTTCATACTTTCTCCCCTAAAGATGAGTGCAGCATGGTATAGAGTCAACAGGATTAGGGGTGACAACTCTGAACAATGAAACACCGCTTTTCTTTCCATTAAAGTAGCTGGCCCTTCTGAGGATCAAACTCATGCCCTTGGACTCACTGGCACTCTAAATCAACTGTGCCCCAAATATAGATTTGAAGCCAAAGGCGCTTCAAACCACATGCAAAAATGTAATCAACAGAACCACAGGAAACACATAAAGTAAACAAACACTTTCTATATAGGCAGAAAGAACACAACGTGACTACATTCTCCAAATCCCTTAGTCATCTAAAGACTTACTGGAAATTTCCATTTGGATATATTCCATCATTTTGACTGCAGCACAATATCTTCTCTCAGACCCCCCAAAAAAATTCAGCATATGGCACCATCTCTCATTCAACCAAGTTCAAAGCTTTCCTTAGCAACACCTTTGATAATCAAGTGCATGTTTTGTCTCAGACAAGATATCTTGTGACCTTTGTCCAAACTTCTCTTTTATCTCTCCTCCTGCCTATACCCAAAAGAATTGCCGTAGCATAATCTTCATTCTGTCCTTGATGATTGCATCAACTGTCTACCAGCTTTCCTTTCTTCAATTCATTTTTAGATGATTGCAAAACTCCAGTTAGCACATCACAGAAACTTCAGAGACTACTCAGTGGCCCCTGCTCCAACATGTTACTTTACATTTTCCCCATATCTATTCATTGCTATGTGTCCCTACTTCTGTATAAATCCTTCCTTTCCATCATCATAACTTAAGACATATCCCATGTTCTAATTTTGTCATTTAGGGCAACTTCAAGCCCTATGGCTCTTTCTCTCTTTTGGACTCCTGTACCTCACATTTAGCAAAACCATTCATTAAGTATATAATCCTCTAATTATTTATGATTCATTTACTTTGCTCCATGAAATGCTTGCCTATCAATCATACTATAGATTCTCTGAAAACAGGCATTTGGCTTTTATTCCCAGGAATTTATGAGATCTTAAGATGTGAAAAAATATTATTCTGAGAAAATAGTCATGAAAAGACACACATTATAGTACGAAGGAGATAAAAAATAAACAAATACATAGTTAAGGTCCTTGGCAAATAGAAAATAGGAGACAGATGTAAGAAAACAGGAATAGAATCACTGCTATTAAGTCATTTCTTTATTTGGGCCAGGTAATCTGCAGAAATACAAAACAAATTCTTACTTCCAATTTCGGCTTCCCTTCTCTCCCATAGCATTTCCTTCTTATAAAGTTTATCTTATTATATACAGGCCCTGGTAGAACTTTTCAAGAAAAATACATCCAACCTCATTAAGAAATGGGAAGAAGAAATGAACAGAAATTTCAGCAAAGAAGAAATTCAATAGCCAAAAGGCACATGAAAAAGTGCTCTTCATCATTACTCATCAGGGAGTTGCAATCAAAACAACAATGAGATATCATCTTACTCCATAGAGATCCAAAAGAGCAAGAAGAACCAGTGCTGATGCAGATAAAGAGAGAAAGGGACTCTCATCCATTTTTGGTGGGAATGTCAGCTGGTTGTTGTGAGGCTCTGCTGGGGTGGCATTCCAGGGCTAGAACCAGCCATGCCTCCCGGGCGCCTCATGAGCAACTGGGCACAGGGAGAGCAAGTAGCAGCTCTGCCCCATGCCTGAGAGTCTCTGGTTCAGCATACCTGGGCCAGATTGAAAAAAAAACTGCTACAGGGTGGGTGTCGATGATCTGGGCTGTGATAGTCTGGTCTGCTGGGTGGAGTTGTGATGAGAGGGAAGTCCGGATGTGGAAAATGGCAGCCCCCATGGAGTAGGGGGGTTGTCTGGCTTGTTGTGAGGCTCTGCTGGGGTAGCAGACCAGGGCTAGAACCCGCCATGCCTCCCGGGTGCCTCATGAGCGACTGGGCACAGGGAGAGCAAGTAGCAGCTCTGCTCCATGTCTGAGAGTCTCTGGTTCAGCATACCTGGGCCGGATTGAAAAAAAAACTGCTGCAGGGTGGGTGTTGATGATCCAGGCTGTGATAGTCTGGTCTGCTGGGTGGAGTTGTGACGAGAGGGAAGTCCGGATGTGGAAATGGTGGCCCCCATGGAGTCAGGGGGTCGTCTGGCTTGTTGTGTGACTGAACCAGAGACTCTCAGACATGGGGAGGGAGGGGGAGAGAGAGAGAGAGAGAGAGGGGAAAGGGAGAAAAGAGAGAGAGAGAGAGAGAGAGAGAGGGAGGAGGAAAAGTGCCTCTATAGAGGCAGGCTGGGGGACGAGGGTGGGAATCTGGGAACAATGGTGGCGGGAAAAGATGGGTGCTGCAACATTGTGTGACTAAAACCCAATCATGAACAGCTTTGTAAATGTCTAGATCACGGTGTTATAATAAAAAATAAAAAAATTTTAAAATAAAGTTTATCTTATTATTGGTTCCTCTACTTCCTGCAGATGTCAAACTGGTCTCTCTTTTCTAAACTATAGTCATTATAATTCACTGTCTCCTACATTCACTTCTACCAGTACAGACACCACTGAAGTTTTCATACAGCTGGTCCAAAGTGGGATATGATGTATGTAGAAAATAGGTAATGAATCTTGAAGATTTAGCACCAAAATAGAACATAATATGACTACATGATGAAAAGATAATATTTTGTCATTAAGTAAAATACATGAATAAAGTTAATTCCATATTTTAATTTACATTTTTTAACATGACTGCTAGGTAGTTTTTAAAGTGCTGGTGGTTTACCCATTGGTCCTCATTCTATTTCTACTGCACAGTGCTGACCTACAAGATCCATCAACTACTCAATAGATATAGAGCATTTCCTCCCTATCAGGCATGGATCTACCTAGTACCTAAATTCTAATAGTTCCAGTACCACAACAGAATTCACACCAAATGTCCCCTTTGTCTCCTAGGACTGCTGTAGTTTGGCTCTCCAACTTTGGACATGACTCTGTTCCAACTTTCCAGAGTTGGGAAGTGAGACATCTTTATCTTTCCTCACAGCTCATCTTTTGCCAAAACTTCTATGATTTCCTCTGTAGCCTTGTCTCTATTTCCTTCCTCCCTTCCATTCTCATATCACTATCCTGACATCACTCAAACAACAATTTAGGAAGATCTCTGTATCCAATGCTCCTCATTCCAGACGGATGTACACATTGCTACTTTAGCAGTCTGCCTAACCCACAACACTGATTCCAGAATCAAAGAATGATGCATGCAGTGGCACATAATAAAATAATACTGATAGAATCCTTTTAAAGTAATGAACGTAGTATATTTATTTAGGGAGCACTACCTGTTATTCAGTGACTAATAAAGTTTCCTTTTAAAGCATAGTCATGTCTAAACAGCTCCATAATATGATTGAACTCATTTGTGTGATATTTAAAAAGCATAGTATGATATTAATAACCAATGACAGTAGAACCAGGAGGACTAGACCACAGTGGGAGGCTTGACACTGATGGTGACGGGGGGGAGAGTAGTTAGGATAGAGAGGGGACCACTATGATAATGTAGTTGGAAACCATCACTCTGCACAAGAACTGAGTGCTGGAAGGAGGTAAAGGGACAAAAATAATCTTTCAGTACCTGTACTGAAAACTGCAATGCCCAAAAGGAAAGAAAGAGAGCGAGTGAGCAGGAAAGAGAATGAGCTAGAGAAGAAAAGTGCCTGTCATAGAGGCGGGGAAGAGGAGAGGAAGGGAAACTGGCTACATTGATAGAGGAAATGTACACTGGTGAAGGGGTTGGGTGTTGGAACATTGTATAACTGAAATCTAATCATGAACAACTTTGTAGATGACGATGATTCATTTTAAAAACACTATAATTTTTATTTTGTTGTATATATCTTATTCTTATTTAACTTAGTGTCCTAACACAAGTATTCTGGGAGTCAGTGTCCATACAGCCTCAACAAATTTAAACAAGGATATGAAATGTCATTGTCATTGCAGGAAACACTCAACACAGAGATTAGCACTTCTGAACACATTTTCCATAAAATTAAATCTTAAATAAAATCTTGTCTCTAGTATTCATGAAAATCAAGAAGTGTTTTAACCAAAAAAAAAAAGAAACCGTTCAAAGTTATAATAAACTCATAAGAACAAAGAGTAAGCCTTTATAAGACATAAATATGGTGATTTCCTGGAAAACGCCAAATACTTAAAATAACTAAACCTGAAAATATCAGTAACTGTGGCAATGGGATTATTGCCTTATCTTGTCCATCAGCTTGCAGCTTCAGGCCCTACCACCAGAGGAGAATCACTAAGGGAGTTTCTATTTCTAGGAGGCTTTGGTTTGGGCACCTTTCTTAGAATAGTTGCCATCTCTCCTCTCTCATCAAAATTCTTCCACTGTTCATATAGTTTTAAAATGACCCTAATCATTTCCAAAATCTTCTCCATATCCACAGTAAGCTCAGCCAACCACAATCTGGCATCCTGCTGTGAAACACAGGCTAAATGCAGGCAAGCTAACGCTGTGGTATACGGTGGATGTAGCAGACAAAGATCGGTCCAGCAGTATAATTCACTATGGTCTATGCAAGGGAAAGCAATGTGCCCTCTTGACCCTTGTCCTGCACATACAGGAGCAAAGGTCTATAAGGATGATACGCTAGCAAGCAGCAATCCATTAGTTCTAAAAAGATAGAATTCAGATTCTAGCATGTGGTTCATCCTCTAAGGAAATCCCTTTGGAAAGGCATATGAAAATCTAGTTTTTGATACAGAAGTAACAATAATGGTGAATTCTTTGTTTAGACTACTCCAAATTCCTCTACTTCGTATGCTAAACACACGCATGTAGGGGCCATTAATACAGAATCCACACTTTGCCATACCTCAGAGAATAGCACTGCCCCAGACGCCATACCTAGCATAGAATAGCAGGAAGATTAACATTTTTTATTACTTTGGCATATTGAATGAAAATTGAATGAGCATCTCATTTGGATGAGAATGCTATTCAGGTCTCCCAAAGAGGAATCAAAAGAGCTATGCTTGGAACATCATGCCTCACTCAAGTGAAAGAAGGAATTCAGAGCTCTGACCTCTGTCACTGTTCCAGAGTCAGGGACGCTGTCTCTTTTGCCAAGGCATCAAAATCAGATGGGCTGGACATGTAATTCGATTTGGAGACAACCGCTGGACTAGAGCCATCACCGACTGGATCCCATGGAATGTCAAAAGATCACGTGGCCGCCCACCAAGATGGTCAGTCTTCTTCATCAAGACCCTAAATGAACGGTTTGAGGCTCTTTGTATTCCTGAAGCAACCAGATGCCATTGGGCTACACTGGCACGTGATAGGGTTAAATGGAAATATTACAGGTGCCTGCTAGAGCAAATTAATGAATAATGGGATGCCAAGTGATCAAGTCAAATGACCTAGCATAGGATCCCTTGAAATAGACTGTAGTAGCAGCAATAACTTAAGTTATTAAGTTAATAATAATTAATAATAGCTTAAGTTATTATCATAACTTGAGATGCCCACACAATACCTGGATAGCATAAAATTATTTGCAATTTTCATTATTTTTCCTCTAAGTTAATTTTTAAGTCTTTCTGGCATTCTCTTATCAGCTCTTATTTGTCCAAAATTTATGGTGAATAGTGGGAGCTCTGCCAAAGGTTCCCTGCTATGGAACACAGCTTACCCTGATTAAAAAAAAAAAAGCAGCTGCCTGTGGAATGGCCCAGGAAGCAACCATTGACACACTCTGCCGTGTAGTCAGTAGCTGTGCTCCTTAATTTAATCAGCTTCACTCTGCTTGCGAAGGCAACAGTGACAGGAAGAAGATAATATCTTATTCTCCTTGATGCAAGCCAGCAACACTTTGCTGTGTAAAACCATTCCTAGCCATAATTTATCACTTGTATCACTTGTCTTCCAGTTGTTCATTGATTTGCTCGAGTGGGCACCAGTAACATCTCCATACGTCCTATTGCAAGCAAGTGTACCCCAGGGGCATCTGCTGGCTCCAGAAACAGGAAGAGCCTCAAACCATTCCTTCAGGTCATGGGAATGAGGTCTATAATTGTTGCTTTTTTTTGGCTTATCGAATAAAAAAGGGGTAGCTTGCCATGCTCTGCTGTGTAGGTGGTATATTCTCAGAAGAAGGCTCTCATCTCTAGCATTTACTGATGAAACTTAAGGGGGAAAGATCAGATTTTTTCTTGGGTGGAGCTCTGAGGAGCTGTGGAGTCTGGATGTTGAAAATGACTGACCTCATGGTGTGGGGGGTTGCTCTGGCTTCCTGCTAGGCTCACTGGGATGACGGGTCACAGTTAGAACCTGCCTAGAACTGTATACAGTGTATAAATGTGAAAGATCCTGGGAAGGATCTAATCCTAACATCTAGTACCATCTAAGACTGTTGAGCATGTGTGAGTGAACCCTTGGAGGATTGTTGGACTCAGCCAGGGGCTGGCCGAGCCCCCTTACTGCCCTCCGGAGGTCAGCTCCATGGGTTGCTTCCATGTGGGGCTGAGTGGCACAGCTGTGGGTCTGGAGTGGTTAGATCTGGATCTCTTCAGGGTTTGTTGACAGAGCTGTGGGTCTGGCATGTCTCTCTTCCGGGGTAGCTGGCATGGAGGTGGAGGAATGGGTGGAGGAGCCCAAATCCCCGCCTCCAAGTCCAGCCAGAGTGGTCCCTCCCCCGCACGTGTGCTATAATTAATAATAAGGTATTATAAGCACACCCACTTTGAAGGTAGGAATCTCGTGTCTCAAGACACAATATTTGTTGTGAGCTTTAAAATAGCAGATTGTGCCCTGATATTTTAAGGGACCTGCCCCCTCACACTTCTCATTGGTATTAATGTGCACAGATACTGATGTCAGTTGATTTCATGGATGTTCCCAGCCACTGAAGTTACTGACACATAATAAACACCTAATACAGATTTACTGTGGCTGAAAACTCCGGGGCACCTTCGGGAGGCAGATAATCCAAGTACCCACCCTACCAAAGCCACAGTAGCTGCACCTATACCCTACCATTGCTACCAAGCCAAGGGCTCAATTCTGCAGCTTCTTGAATATTCTGTGGAGATATGCCAAACAGCAAATAACTTTAGGTGCCCCAGTACTCAGGCTGAATTCATGTCTTCTTGGAGTCAGGGTGGGCAGCCCCCCCCCCATCCTCTGAATTTCCTGGAAGCCGCAGAAGCCACACTTACCTCCCACAACAGCTGCCTTATCAACTCATGGGCCCAGACCATAGATCCGGAAGTCTCTGGACACCTCCCTCTTTCTCAACACTGAAAATCTAGTAGGAGCCACCAAATTAGATGGAAAAGTTACATAGAAGCTAAACTCAACAAACAAAAAGGATAAAACAGAAGGCTCAACTAGCAACAAACCACGGAATAAATTCTTGGACAAGGGCAAACCTAGCCACACATAGGAATCCTAAGAGCTGTATTCAAACTGGTTCAAGGCTACTGGAAATAAATACTATAAAATCTAAAACATTATTTTTAATCAGCTCCTCAAATGAAACTTCAGTAGTCAACATCTGTCCAAATTTCGAACCCACTCTCCCAGAAGCGACATGTAGTTTGATCTTTTCTGATTTGGGAATCACCAGCTTACAGAAATATAACATGAGACTGTGAAAGAGGATTCCCATTTCTGAACCAGGTAAATTATCCCCCAAAGTAACTGTGAATCTAAACTATAAAGGGCCTGTTTGTTTGTAAGAGTCAGTGGTTATGGAGTGAATAAATAGACAACAAATGAGCCCAAGCTAGGAATGAGAAGATAATGCCTTTGGTAATAGTTAGACTTGACAAGGATTTTGCACCTCTCATGTTGAAGAGTTCCAGAGAGAAGAAATACCCAAGTCCAAGGAAAAGTTGTGTAAGAGGAAAGCTTAAGGAGGAGTATGGAAGCTCAGAAGGAGCCACATATGAAATAGTGTCATTCCCCCACCCCCCCCCCCCCGACCAACACCCCCCCGATATTCTTTTCTAATCACAGCTCAATTTAATGAGGAGATTTGGCAGGGCCCTGTTTGGAATAAAGATGTTCTATTAACTAAAAAGGCCAGTGGAGATTAGGTAGCCAAATAACTGTGCTGGCCTTCCTGAACTTACCAGCTGTTTCCTTTGAATGGAAATAGAAAAATCAAACCTTCTCACTTCAATATGAAAATAATTCTTTTAGACTCAAGAGAGCATGATCAGGTTCTTACAAGAGAAACTATTTAGCAGTGACTTAATAATTCAAGCCTTAGAATACAAATGCAAGGGACCAGACATGGAATGTTCATCAGTCTTTCTAATGGCATTTGCAGAGTTATTTTTATGCTTAATCAAATGAGTCTCAGACAGCTTTTTGAATATGGAAAGGATGACACGCAAGTGTTTGTGCCAGTTTCTGGTTATGCACTTTACTTAAAAACTGACTTAGACGAGCTGAAATTTTAACTAGTGGCTTTTCTTAATGAGAACACAGTAAAATGCGTGGACATTCCCTCTGAGTTGAGATGATGTCATTTCATTCTGGGTCTCAAGGCAATAAAAAGGCCAGGTAGGTGACAATGTGACAATTTTGCATTGCACAATTTAATGAGATTTTATGGATTGTAGGTTGAAGTAGGCAATTTCTATTGCCATTTCTAGGTGGGAAATACTTTGAAAGCCTCTATTAAAAAATATAATAAATGAAACTTAAAAATTTAAGTGTGTTCCCTTCACTTTCTTAGAAATACATATCTGTAACAAAATATAATTTAGAAACTAAGAGACACAAAAAAAGCATCTATCAAAAAAATTTACTTCACAAATGAAAAGAAGCTTTCAGTCTAGTTGAATATCAGAACGCCTAAGAGCTGACTGGATTTATGCGAGAGCACTACCATCTAAGTACAACTGAGAAACTCGTTTCAATTTTCCATATACTGGAAATATGACCAGAAATCTGGAGGAAAGTTCACACTGGTGGTGCTGGAGCACCAATTGTTTGAAATACCTGTTTAATAAACAACTTCAGTTTTTAATAAAAATTAAAGAATGAAAAGAAATTAAGTAAATTTTAAAGAAGACCAGAAGTTCTCAAAAAATAATAACTGCATCAATAGATAATTTTCATTTCCTTCAAAGCCATTGCTTTTTTAAAATCTTTCCCACAACATGATGGTTTCTAGGAAATACCTGGTGGAATAAAGCAAAGAAGAGAAGGGGGACCCTAGCAAAATTGGACTCAAACTACTAATTCATGTGATGAGAAAAAAATCATTTTTTCCTTGGCTAAGGTAATTTGGTTTGGCTTCTCACATGACCCAAATTCGTCAGATAATTACCAGTTCTCTGTTTCTCTCTTCGTGCCGTCTTGGTCTGGCCTTTGGATCCTGAGTATGCCCACAGTCCAAGGGATTAACTGAAAATTTCCCCTGGTATTATTAAACCCATATACCATGCATTTTATGACCTTCTGCATGGCTGTGAATTGCCAACACTAAAAAATACACCCAAGAGCTGCTAGAATAGATAAATTGGGGTTTCAGTGACATGAAAAAGAATTATTCTAGAGTGGCTATACAAATGAGCACAGGTAAAATTAAATTAATAATCCCAAACACTTAAAAGGTAGAAATGTAGAAACTTGCTTAGTGTGAAAACCTATCAGGGTTTATCAATTTGCTCTGTATCAATACACACAGACACACACGTACATACATACCAGTTTGCTCTAGTATGACCAAGCATAGTAAGAATGGTAATAACAATTATGTGTGAGATCACTTGTCTTTTATCACCTGTCTTCCCATTGTTCATCAATTTGCTGGAGCAGGTACCAGTAACTTCCTGTCTCATGCTAGTGTAGCCCAAGGGCATCTGCTCACTCCAAGAACAGCCACAAACCATTTGTTCACTACTATGTGTGAGATACTGATCTAAATCTTTCCCAGATAACACTCCACATGATGGCTAGCCTCTGGGGAAGATAACATTATCCCACCTGGCAGATGAAGAAAGCATGGTGGGAGGGTTTCACAAAACCTCCTTCAATTTCCTCAACTAATAAGGAGAGGGACCCAGGATAGAAGGCAGTCTGTCAGCCTGGTTCAAAACTTACTCTCTTACCTACTTACCCCATTGCCTCAGAAAATTAAAATCACAGTTACGAATGATGCAGATGACTGGAACACCTCGAAAAAAATAGTCAAAGCATCTTCACCACCCCTAGCCTCTAATTTCTGGGACCATACTTGCATCTGTGGAATTTATTAGTGATCTTGGCAGTTTAAAATAGAAATGGTCACATGACTAACCCATTTGGAGTCCTTCAGTAAACTTGGAGACATGATAGGGTATAACTTCTGTTGACAATTCACAGGGGACATACCAGCCATGAGCTGCTTGCTGAAAGCCTTCACCAGGAAAGCAGAGGAAATGATCCCATACTTCTTCCAGAGGTGGTCATGTAATATGGAGCTAGTCTAGCTCCATATGGAGATGGTCTGGCTGCAGCTAGACCGCTCCTCTGGCTCAGATATTCCCCTCAACCTGGTCTCATCAGTTTGGTCTGCTCACCTCAACCCTCTGCTCATCAGCACTTTTTCCGCCTGCTACTCAGGGCACCACCACCCCTTCATCAAAGCATAGAACATGGTCATCTTGCTCTGCCCTCTCCCTGTTATCACCTCATGTTATGTCCTAGCCTAATAAGCTACTTCCTAAAGTAGCTTTCTTTTAGATTCTCAAGGGTCTGTCCTCATGCAACAAAACTGATTCTGAAGAATCAAAGTCTTATAACACTGATCTAGGCCTCTATTTTAGGCTACAAGAGCCTATTATATTCATTTCTTCTTTTTTCACTTTCTTAACCTTACACTACTCAAAGATATACAGATGATGTATGCAGAACAAGCAGGAAATTTGACAATATAAATTGTCACTAATTTTTTTTTCTTTTGAGCAATAAGTCCTCCTTCTATAGATATTAGACTCAGTTTAAGAAACAACAAAAACTGACTCATTCACTTCCATGGACTTTTTATCTTCTTCATTTAATTTTGTTTTGCCTCTTCCTCAAATCTGTAGATGCGATTTTTGGGCATGGGTCTCCTTGGCAGTATAATGAAAGGAGTTCGGGTCTTAGCTTTTACCTTAAATCTATCATTAACTCACTATAAAATTTGTGGGGCTATTGTCTGTGCTGGTAGTCTGTTCTACTGTTACCCACAGCTTACAAGACACTAGGTGGCCCATGCATTCTGTCTGTTGCACGCAAGAATCCCCCAAAGCAATGAAGGTTTTCTTTTTAATCCCATTTTGCTAAGAGAGAAGCTGAGGCTTATCATCCAGGTGTTGTGACAAATGAATTCTGAGACACTTTCAGTCTACAAGTACAGTATTTAGATTAATCGTGTGTGTGCATATATATGTGTTTGCTTGTTACTACAGAGCCACTAACTTTATTATCATAAGGGAAACATTACTGGATAAACCCAAAATGTACAGCACATCAATGCACAATGCAGAAAGGAAATGCTTAATGCTCATCCCACTCAGGGGTAGAGCTATGGAGGTATCCTCGCCCAAGTCAATCTGGGCAGAAAATATGAGTGAGCAAGCAAATTCCCTTTGGTTGACCAATCTGGATTGATTACGTTGATGGGACAATTTCTCACCCTGCTAAGACAAGACCAGACCAGAGTTGCAAAATCTTTTAAAAAGGGCAAGGCAGAGACCACAAGCACTCTGGCAAAATGTTGTTCTGCAGTGGCCTCTCACTGACTTATTTTGCTGAAATGATAAGGCTCCCAGTCAGGCTCTCTGGCCAGGAAACTCCAGTACCTCCCAATAAGGGAGGGGGCCCCACTGGAAAATGGACAATGAACCATATGCAGACTCCTATATCCCTGACACAGCAAAACACACTTTTTGCTCTGGATGGCCAAGTTGTTTTCCCACTGTGCGAGTGGGAGGGATGACGCATTCTGTGACAGTAACCGCGAACAGGTGGAGACAAAAACAAGAGTCAATTCCAAGAGGTCTGTTAAAACTCTCCCTTTTCAAAGTCTGAGGAAATAATAAAGTGGCTGCCCAAAATGAAAGTCTGTCTGTTGCTATGCATTCAGCATGTACCTTGTATAGCCACTAAGAGCTCCATGAAAGTCACAGCTGTTATTTGAATATTGGGTTTAGAAACTATTCAGGGTCATGACAAAAAAAAAAAAATACCTTCGTTGGTTGTTACACCTTCAAGAGGGATGAATGGGGGTTGATGTCAGCTGCATCATATTGTATCTGGAATAATAATATCTTTCATTTTCACAGAGATGTACAGTTTATGAAACTCCTTTGAGTACACTCCAATGTAGTATAAAAATTAAATGTGGCATTTTTCTTATCTAAAATAGAAAAAACTGGGGCCAGAGCGATAGTCCAGTGGGTAGGGCCTTTGCCTGGTGCGCAGCCAACCTGGGTTCGATCCAGGCATCCCATATGGTCCCCGAGCACCGCCAGGAGTAATTCCTGAGTGCAGAGCCAGGAGTAGCCCCTGAGCATCGCGGGTGTGACCCCCCAAAAAAAATAGAAAAAAACTGATTTTATTTTTTAAGTAAGTTTCTGTAGCATCTGGATAGCAAATATTTGAATGAGTAAATTTATTTGTAACTTTGTCATAGCATCCCATAACTTCTCAGTCCACTAATTTCTTTTTTCTCACTAACAACTCTAACAGATACAGCCTATTTCATACAAAGACGCCCCAACTTTGTATAATTTTAAATGGTCAACTTATACTAATCATGTGTACATTTATTGTGGCGGGGTGGCATATCCAGCACTGCTCCGGGGCTATTCCTGGTTCTCTTCTTAGGAATGACCTCTGGCAGGGGGACCATATGCTGTGCACGAGACTACACCCAAGGTCAGACAACTGAAGTAACCACATCCAAGCAAAATGCGATAACTCTTGCTCTATCTCTCCGCCCCTCTGCTTATGCATTCTAGATGTCAGTTCCCTGTCAGGCAAATGATGTTACCATTTTCCAGGTGCTTGCTGAGTCTGTAATTCATATACTACTTACTGAACTTAGAGCTAGAAAAAATGCTAGTTATGATGGCAAACTCTTCAATCACAAATAAAGGGAATAGGCCTGGAGAGAAAATCATGTAGCTGCCTAGTAGAAAAATTAATATTGGAACCCAAGGCTTCTGACTTTTTCTCTTAATATGTAGTTAATATTCTCTACTGTAAAACTCTTAGGTCTTGCTTGTTAAACAATGTGATATAGTCATACAATTCAGGTACATAATTTTTTTTTTAAAACCTACAGATATAACAACATGGATAGATCTCAGGCATTATCTTGACTAAGAACTAGATACAACAGGTTATATATTATTTAATTCCATTTATATATAGCTTGGCTGAGTGGGTAAAGCAAGTCTGGTATGTGGTGATACAAATTAGATTTTTGTCCCATAGGAAGATGCTCCTCTTAGTAGAAGAAGGTATAAGGGAGTTTTCTCCAGTTATTGAGATGTTTTATATCTTGATGGTGGGGGCTAGTTGCCTGAAGATATACATATATATGCATATATATATGTACAAGTATATAAATTTATCATGCTGTGTACTTAATATTTGTTCATAACACTTTTTTATAAGTTGTACATCAGGTAAGCAGCAAAAATGAAAATCAAAGAAAATAGAGATGTTCCAATTTCTCATTAACTTAATGCTATTGAGCAAAAGAAATTATTCTGGGCCCCAAATCATATCTAATCTGAATTATTCTTTTTGGTTGATTTTCTGTATTACACAAACCACAAAGTTGCCAAATACTTCTTTGAGTAGTCTGGCTTTTCCTTGAACAAGCTGTGGGTTGGGCAAATTGACCTATAAAGACACTTCCAGGTCCAAATTTCTGGAATTTTTTGAAAATGATTTTATATATATATGATTTATAATCATATCATATCATATATATAGATTTATATCATTTATATATTTAAATATATAATTTTCTATATGTATATATAATAAATATAATATATCATATTTCATATAATCATATATATGTGCAACCAGAGACACAGATGCACTGGTCAGAGTGGCTACTGGCTCTCCCCATTGCGTGCTCGGCTCCTTCGCAGCCATGTGGTTCATTAGTAAGTGAATAAACTGAGATCCTACCTACTGCCGAGAGTGTCCCACCCACACAGCAGAGCCTGGCAAGCTACCTGTGTCATATTCAATATGCCAAGTACAGTAACACCTCATTCCCATGACCTGACCGAATGTTTTGAGGCTCCTCATGTTCCTGTAGCGAGCAGATGCCCTAGGGCTACACTAGCACACAACAAGACATTATTGGTGCCCACTCAAGCAAATCGATGATCAATGGGAAGACAAGTGATACAAGATATATGTCTTAGTGGGAATGAGCATCAGAAGTTGTCTGGTTCTTGTCTCTTTTTTATAGGAGTAAAAAGCATGGAAATGGGAAACAACTTGTTCAAGGATGTCCTCATAATTAGTGCAGTGACACAGACTTCATCTTAACTCACTTCAGCAAATAATCTTGGGTGTCTGCTATGTAATAGACACCCCTTCAGAATTTATGCTGTGCTCCCAGGTTCCATAAAGTCATAGCCAAATCCCCATTACATGATTCTGTAAGAGAAGCAATGAGCTTATTACCCACATTCTAGTAAGAGAACACCAAAAAGTCAGAAGACATTGAGAGGAAGTGAAACAAATGCCAAAGCACCCCAAAACTATAACCACATAATGTTCTTTACTAAACTCAACCATCAAACTATGCAGGTCTTTTCATATTCCAGGGTGATATTTCTGGAACTTGAAGGCATTATCATGAGAAGTTGTCAACTCCACTACTATATTCCCACTCTATGGCCTAAGATATATAAATGTAAAATCCCCTATATTGTAAATTTCAATGTCCTATTTCAGGAATTCTTTTAAAATTTATTTTGGCTTTCTAGCCACACCCAACGGTACTAGGGGTGACTCTTGGCAGTGCTCAGGGAACTGTATCTGGTGTTAGGGATTTGAACTAGGATTTTACCATAAGAGCGACATGTAGGAAAGTGCTTTACCTTTCATACTACCTCTCTAGCTCCTGAAGGTTGCATTTTTTTAACAAAGTACTTTTCTTCTCCAGTCAACTTGGCAAACATTAAGAACTAATAACTTAGGCATTCTACAAAGGGACTAAACATGATGATTGTAAACTTTTCACATCACAGAATTTATTGTTGTGACAACACCTTAGTGCCATAAACACAGTAGATCATTTCAGAGAAAGAACACCGATTTTGTTAATTATTTTTATTTATTTGTTTATTTATTTTAAATGAAATCACAGTATTTCTTAATCCTACCACTGACTACCTAAGCAAACACTCCTAATTAGCTGCCAATCTTCTCTAAGCCTCTGCTT
>JAJIBD010027376.1:0-23685 GCA_021461705.1 Cryptotis parvus
ATCGACGGTTTTGTCTGACCGATGTTGCTGTCGTCCCCAAATTCCAGACAGGATCGGACCACCGTCTCCTTCGTGCAAAATTCTACTTCCCGCTAACGGGGAGAAAAGGCTGCAAAGTTTAAGAAGAGAACTCCCAGACGACCACCAACTGGGAACTCTTTAGCACCATTGCGGCAACATGGGAAGATACCATCATTGATGACATCGATGAAGAATACAACCGACTGGTTCAGCACCTCCATGATTGTGCGAAGAATGCCGAGAGAGAGAGAAAAACACAAAAGGACGCTTGTCTTCAGAAACTCTCGAGCTCATTCGCCAACGTGGCAAGGCGCCGAGCCTCAGGAGACCAAATGCTAACGTCCAAGCTTGCTAAACAGTGCAGAGAAGCGATAAAAGCAGACCTCAAAGACAGAAGAGCAGAAATACTGGAAGATGCAGCAGAAGCCGGGAAAAGTATTCGCACTTCCCGCCTGTCCTTTGCCAACTATAAGACCAAGATGACTGCCCTCCGACGCCCTGATGGATCTATCACATCTTCCAGAAAGGCAATGGAGAAGATTATCCAGGACTTCTACTCAAATCTTTTTGATAGCCACATCCACCTGCCCACATACCAAATTCCACAGGATGGATACGTCATTCCCCAACATTCTCCCTTCTGAAATAAGACATGCCATCTCATCGGTAAAGAAGGGGAACAGCACCAGGCCCAGACAAAAGTCAGACCCGAACATCTGAAGAATCTGCCATCGGTGCTCATCAATACACTAGCTCGGCTCTTCACCCGCTACCTGTCCGAATGCAAGGTGCCCCTCCCAATGGAAAACCAGCAGGACAGTTCTACTGTTCAAGAAGGGAGACATTCATGACATCAGCAACTATCGCCCCATCTGCCTGTTGTCTGTCATCTACAAGTTGCTTACACGAGTCATCCTGAACAGGATTAGCAGAACACTAGATGAAGGTCAACCATGCGAGCAAGCAGGTTTCCGGAAAGGATTCAGCACAATCGACCATATCCACACAGTAACCAAGCTCATTGAGGTTTGTAGGGAGTACAAGATGCCGCTCTGTCTCACGTTCATTGATTTACAGAAAGCCTTTTGATTCTGTGGAAACCGAAGCAGTCATCGAAGCCCTAGTCAAACAGGGTGTTCAAACCCAATACATCAAGATCCTTCGTGAGCTGTATTATGGATTCACCACCAGGATCTCACCATTCTACAAAGAAGTGATCATTGATGTCAAAAGAGGGGTTCGACAGGGTGATACCATCTCACCAAAACTCTTCAGTGCCACCCTCGAGAACATCATGAGACAATTAGAATGGGAAGGAATGGGAGTGAAGATAGATGGTCGGCAACTACACCACCTCCGCTTCGCTGATGACATCGTTCTAATAACACCAAACATTAGCCAAGCGGCACAAATGCTGGCTGACTTTGACCGAGAATGTGGAAAGGTAGGTCTACAGCTGAATCTGAAGAAAACTATGTTCATGAGAAATGAACTAGTTCCAGAGGCCCCATTCTCTCTCAATGGAACAAACATCTCTGAATGCAGCAGTTATGTGTACCTAGGTCGAGAAGTCAACATGATGAATGACCTAAAACCTGAGCTGCGCAGGAGGAAGAGAGCGGCATGGAATGCCTTCAAAGGCATCGAAGAAATAGCTAAAAGGACAAAGAACCTCCGGCTCCGGGCACATCTCTTCGACTCCACCATTCTCCCTGCATTAACATACGCCTCCAGAGACCTGGGCCCCTACGAAAGCAGGATGAGAATGCTATCGGGTCTCCCAGAGAGGCATCGAAAGAGCTATGCTTGGAATATCACGTCTCACTCAAGTGAGAGAAGGAATCGGAGTTCTGACCTCCGGTCGCTATTCCAGAATCAGGGGCGCTGTCTCGTTTGCCAAGGCATCGAAAATCAGATGGGCTGGACATGTAATGCGATTTGGAGACAACCGCTGGACTAGAGCCGTTACCGACTGGATCCCACGGGATGTCAAAAGATCACGTGGCCGCCCACCTACAAGATGGTCAGACTTCCTTGTTAAGACCCTGAAGGAACGGTTTGAGGCTCTTCATATTCCTGAATCAACCAGATGCCATTGGGCTACATTGGCACGTGATAGGGTCCAATGGAGATGTTACTGGCGCC
The DNA here is from genome assembly GCA_021461705.1 of Cryptotis parvus. Lineage (NCBI taxonomy): Eukaryota > Metazoa > Chordata > Mammalia > Eulipotyphla > Soricidae > Cryptotis > Cryptotis parvus. Next base: position 2,167 of record JAJIBD010027376.1, read on the forward strand.
CGCTCGAGCAAATCGATGAGTAACGGGATTCAAGTGATCAAGTGATCAAGTGGTGTAACCACAACTAAGTGTAAGTGTGAGTACTGCAATCCTGTATGTCACCCTAGTGAGCAGAAAAAATAGTATGCATTCACACAAGCATCTGTATATAGCCCCATCCATTGACAGCAATGGGAACAAAAAGGAAGCAAAAGGGAATAATTAAATGTGTTATGTACATCCACAATAGAAAAGAACTCAGCCTTTACAAAATAAGACATTCTACCATTTGAGACAATGTAAACAAAATAGTCCTCCAGTTTTATGGAGGACATGATTCTCATTGAAGAAAGCCAAACACATAGCAAATACTGTCTGATTTTACTTAAGTGCAACAGCTAAAATAGCAAATCCATAAAGCTGAGAAGTGAGTATTGATTACTGGGGGGTTAACTGAAGGGTTAATGGGAAACTGTTCAATGAGTTTCAAGTTTCAGACATGCAACATGAAAAAGTTCTAGAAATTATCTGTACAACATATTTCTATAGTGCATGACCTTGTACATTTCAAAGTTTGTTAGGAGAACATACATAACAAAGTTTGTTAGGGGGAACATACTCTACTATAGAGAGTACAGAACACAATGCACACACACTAAATACACTCACACATCTCCTTTTTTGGAAATGTTGGTTTATTACTTTGATAATTATGATGAGATTATTTGCAGTTGCCCCAAATCACCAAATTATATATATTGCAAATTTGAAATATTTGTGTATTAATATTTGTGTAAAATTGATTGCATTACAAAAACAATGCAGTTTGGTGATTATATGAGAAATAGATATTGTGTAACTTAATACTATGAAGAGAAATGGAATAAAGTAAATAACAAAATAACTCTAGACTCTAAAACCAGAAGAATTTACAAAAAACTTGTTTTGAAATCACATGTTTACATTGTTCTGCTGCAATTCTAGGACATCTGTCTAAGTGCTTAAAATCTTTATTGTAATACCACAATTTTCACAATAAGATGATTGAAAGTTTATTGGAATAAAAATTTCTTGCCAAAAGAAATAAAATTTCCTTTGATGATGTTAAATTTCCTAAAGTAAAAATGAAATGATTTATAATTCTTTAAGTCAATTCTAAATGTCAAGAATTACTGACCAGTTGGAACAAAGATTAGCTAATTTGTAAGACTAAATATACTAACACCAGTAAAAGGAAGCGTTAGTTAGGATTGAGTAATTATATCATGAATGAGAAAACCTCTATTTACTTTACAAGGAATAAAAGCAGGGAGAAGACACAGACAACTAAATAATAAATGACAGTTCCCATTAAATAAGAATGCAACTAAAGATGCAATATGCTTAAAATAATGACCACGACCTAAATTGGATTCTTTTCTTTTGCTGTTTTCTTTCTTTTTTGTTTGGTAGTAACACTGACAGTGCTTAAGGTCTTCTGCCTCTATGCTTAGGTCTTCTGCCTCTGTGCTTAGGAATCATTCCCAGAGAGCCATAACTGAACCTTATGAGGTTTAAGGAATCAAAGCTAAGTTGTCTGGGCGAAAGACAAGTGCCCAATTTGTTTTACTCTCTCTCTCTCTCTCTAGCCCTTAGATTCTTTTTAATTTGAGATATAATACTGATAATGAATCTCTTTTGAAGACCTCACTTTTTTTCCTGAAAAATAATATTTTTCCACTGTTATCTTTAGATTTAAAAAGGAGAATGGTTTGAAATGTATGTATCCCATTTTTTAAATTTTTTTAAATCTTACATATAAACCAAAGAAAAATGCCATCTTAATAAAGCATTTCTAAAATGGTCCATTAAATGTCTCCACTCATTGAGTTCATTTCCAACATGCAACCCCTTCCTATATAAAACTTCAAAAGTGAAGAACAAAAGAAATATCAAAATATTGTGTACATTTCTACCTGGTTTAAAAATTTTTAATTAAAAAAAAAAGATTGCTTTGTTTCCAGAAAGGCTATTGAACTAAGAAACTTCTAGGATTTAAGATTATTAAAAGATTGTCCATTATATGATTGCTATGAGCCCACAAAAATTCAATTTTTATTTGCCAACTTAAATCTTCCAGCAAATTGTTGGCACTGTGATGTTGGATACTCATATCACAATAATCCTGCCCAAATAGTCATGTTTGATTACTCCTTGTTCTGTGCTGAGAGGAAAAAGTCCAATAAATTCTCAGTACTACTTTTCAAACCAGTCAGTAGTCACTGTAAACATAAAAGAATAAGACAAAACAAAAAGCAGCATGAGCACACCTTTGTCCTAAATGTTAGATCCTGAGAAAAGGGAATAAATGAACATTGAGTAAAAATATAAATATATATATACATTTTTAAATACTGTAGTATATATCAGCATGGTGCCTAATATTTTACCACATATGAAAAGATTAAAATAATACTTATTTTTCAATAATATCACTTGTCTTCTTGTTGTTTATTGTTTTGCTTAAGCTGGCACCAGTAACATCTCCACACAACCTGTTGTGTGCTACTGTAGCACAAGGGCATCTGCTTGCTCCAGGAACACAAAGAACCTCAAACCAATTGTTTAGGTCATGGGAATGAGGTCTGTAATGTTACTGGTTTTTGGCATATCAAATACGACATGGGTATCTTGCCAAGCTCTGCCATACAGATGGTATGCGTTCAGTAGTAGGATCTTAGTTACCGCATTTACTGATGAACAGCGCAACCATTTCATGAGGGGAGAGATGGTCTTTTCTCTTGTGTGGAGCTCTGACGAGCTGTGGAGTCTGGATGTGGAAAATGGCTGCCCTTATGGTGTGTCCTCTGATTCTTCTGAGGCTCTCGCTGCTATGATGGGCCAGAGGTAGAAACTGCCTTCCTTCTCAGATGCCTCATGATCAGCTGAGCACAGGAATAGCTGGTAGCAGCTCTGCCCAGTGTATTTGTGTCTCTGGTTCAAACATACCTGGGCTTAAGCCTTCATTGTAGGGTGGGACTCTGATGAGCAGGGCTTGAGATCGACTTTTCTCTTGGGTGGAGCTCTGATGAGCTGTGGAGTCCAGATCTTGAAAATGGCTGCCCTCATGGTGTGTGGGTGTTCCTCTGGCTTCTTGAGAGGCTCTATTGGGAAGGCGGGCCAGTGTTAGAACCTGCCTTCCCTCATGGACGCCTCATGATCCAACTGAGCACAGGGAGAGCCGATAGCAGCTCTGCCCCATGAATCTGTCATTTTCAATAAATATAAATCAATATATTGATCAACAAATCATTCCAGTTTACTTCTTATATATATAGAGAGCTGCTTGTTTGATAGGATATTAACTATGTGAGCAGTGAAAAACTTTGTGAGTATTTCTTACAAAGTGAAAAGATTGAGGCAAATATATATACATATATGTATACAATAATTATATATATACAGAGTCATAACATGACTTGTTATGACAGTCATAACAAATAATTGACTTATTACAATATCTCCTTTATTCAGTTATTATTTTTGTTATGCTATGAACCTGGCTGCTGTAAATTAAACATAATGCAATAAAATGTTTTAGAAAACCAAAGTGTTATTTTCTGACATGTGAAAACAGAGTTGATGAGTGGTTACTCTGCTTCATGAGGCCGCATGGAGCTAAGTGTTCTTACATTTGATAACATAGATATCCCTTGAACTTGAGTCATTATCACAATAGCAAAGAAGCAAAGATAGTAATTTCACAACCCAGTCATTTAAGAGAAAAGAAATGAATATGACCTTGTATCATAAAGATATGCAACAAGACTGAACCCATTTTTTTCTGATTTATTTCCATTGACCACATGTAGTTGTATAACTACACTGGGCTGTGTTGGGAGAATGTAGTCATTAACTGGAAGGCACCTACCAAGATAATCATAAGCATATGACAACTAGATATTGATGGACAATGAACGACTTATGCTGCTGCGACCCTTGACTATCACGTGTTGCCACAGGTCAGTTTTTTTACTGTCAACTTATAATCACTAATGGCTGCTCATCTCCTCTAGGATAAGGGATGAAATTAAAGGATACCCATGGAAGAATTACATAAAGTACTGTACACTTAATATATAAATTATACGTTTTAATATCTACAAACACAATGGGAAAAGGGATAAAGAAGAGATAAAAAAAGGAGATAGACCTCTTGATGATACAACTTTCACAAAAGAAACATAAATGTTTTTATATATAGTTTAAAGACCCTTTAATGTGTTAGAATATAAAGTATAAATGACACTGCATTGACTTAAGATAACACTTAAGATGCAAATAAGATAACACTTAAGTGTTATCTTATTTTGACATCAAAACATGCCCGATGACATTTTAATTATTGTTTCTTTCCACAAAAACCATTGACACATCACTATCACTATCACTATCTTCCCGTTAATCATCTATTTGCTAGAGTAGGCACCAGTAATATCTCCATATGTCCTGTCTCATGCCAGTAGAACCCAAAGGCATCCGCTTGCTCCAGAAACATAAAGAGCCTCAATTATATTAGGTCATGGGAATGACCTAATATAAATGTTACTGGTATTTGGCATATCAAAACTACACAAGCAGCTTGCCAAGCTTGCCGTCCCGGGTGGCATACTGTTGTAGTCACCTCTAAATAAAGCATTTATTGATGAACGCGCGGCCGCTAGCAGCCGCCGCGAGCCGGGCTGTGATAGTCTGGTCTGCTGGATGGAGTTGTGACGAGAGGGAAGTCGGATGTGGAAAATGGCGGGCCCCATGGGTGTAGGGGGAGGGTGGTCTGGCTTGTTGTGAGGCTCTGCTGGGGTGGCAGGCCAGGGCTAGAACCCGCCATGCCTCCCGGACACCTCCACGAGCAGCTGGGCAAAGGGAGAGCAAGTAGCATCTCTGTCCCATGTCTGAGAGTCTCTGGTTCAGCATACCTGGGCCGGATTGAAAAAAAAAAAAACTGCTGCAAGGTGGCTGTCGATGATCCGGGCTGTGAGAGTCTGGTCTGCTGGGTGGACCAGAGAGAAGTCTGGATGTAGAAAATGGCGGACCCCATGGGGTAGGGGAGGGTGGTCTGGCTTGTTGACACATCAACTTTGTTGAATTCAACATAGAATTTCAGGAACTGAGCTTAGCACTGTTCATGAAGACAACATCAAACAGATAAGAGAGAAGTGTTCATGAAGGTTTAAAGGGAAATGTAATTAAGACTGGAGTGATAGCCACAGCTTTTAGGGCGTTTGCCTTGCATCTTTGCACCTTGCTAACCCTGGTTTGAACCCTGACATCCCACATGATCCCCCAAGCACCGTCAAGAGTGATTCCTGGGTATAGATCAAGGAACAACCCCTGAGCATCGCTGGGTATGACCCAAAAAGCAAAAAATTAATAAAAATAATAAATACATAATAAACAGAAAAGTTGCAAAGCAATGCATATGAAATTATAATGCTGTTTCAAAGCACTGTTAGAGGAGTTTGTAAAGGATAAGTAATTATGCCAAGCAGAAAATCATTATGGAATTTATACACAATGCTTATTGTTCCCAAATAACAGTAACATGCTTCCCTGAAGTTAAAACATTGATGTAAAATTCATTTCCATTTACAGAAATAATAGCATTATTCAAATATCTCTTGCCCTGCTGACATTTTTTTAAGTTCCAGTTCAACATTTAAACAGAGGTTGATGATGTGGTCAGAAAGAAAGTGCAAAATTAATATTGTGATCTTCTGGGTGTGATCCCCAGCATTGAAAAAAATTTCAAATATAAACATAAAATGTTGTCAAATAACAAACTTCTTTGGATAATCACCACAATAAAATATAATAAGAGCATAATAAGCGTATAATAAGAGTAATATATTCACTTAATATGAGTATATTTAAGATGGTTTTGCTGGTTTTGGCATATTGAATATCGCGTCGGACAGCTTGCCAGGCTCTGCCATGCAGGCGGTATACACTCATCAATGACGAATACAACTGACTTATATTAAATATCGCATTGATATTTAAGATGGCCAAATAAATGTATCATTTATTATTATAAAAATATAAATATATGACACTATTTTGTATTTCTAAATTTAGTAATTTTTTGAACAAGTGAACATAAAAGTAATAAAAATATTTTAATATTGATATCTTCTTTAAAAAATAAAGTTTAAACCATTATGGCATAGCCTTCATTTCTGTCATTTCCAATAATAGTTTTCTCATTTCAGCTCTCATACCTTCTTATGGTGTGTAGACTTGTGTGGTTTTTTCCTTGAACTCATTAAACATCCTCACCACAGTGTCACTAAAGGCATTTTTCAAAAATTTACACAGCCGGTTGGTGCTGGTGGGGCCTCCTCTGTTATAGTTTTTGCTCATTGAATTTGGTGGTGGACTTCTGTGCATCTTCTCCATTGGGTTTACAGTATTCTTGCTGTGTTGAAGTGAATTGTTGCAGTTGACCCCAGGGAGACAAGGAGGTTTTAAGCTCACTAGCTGCTGATCTTTGTTCCCTGCCCATGTCAGCAGATAACAAGACTACAACTATGAGCCGTGTGAAATTTGATGAGTAGTATGGTATGCTACTGCTCTACATGCACCTGCAGAGATATGAACTGAGTTTGAGATGTGGCACTGGGCCTGCTAATACGGAAGGTGTCAGGTGTGTGGGACTGCTGGGCCCAGCCAGAATGGATGGGGTTTTGCTTTCATTCCTCCCCTAAACAAATGAACACTACAAGTAATAGAATTTTTTGTGAAAGTTAAAAGAGATGCCTGTTACCAAGAATATCCTACACATAAAAGGTAATCAAGATAGATTAACTCTCTTATCCGTGCTCTGTTTCTAAGGTTCAAGGCCACAAAAAAAGACAGGAAGATAACAGCAGAAAGGGGGCTGAGAATGTCTTAGTGTTTTACAGTTATTTATAAGTATTTTTATCTTAAAATTATAGAGAAAAGATTACAGGCTTCAAACACACTTTATTAGAGTTTTGTGGTTTTTCCCCAACAGCCTTTTAAAGTCATTTTATTAGAAAAAGCATATTATATCTGCTTTGCAAATTATTGTTCTGATTATTCTAAACAGGATATTCATAAATGTAAATGATCATGCCAAGATGAAGCTTATGTAATAAACTCATACTGCTGAAATTAAACACATATTTATAATCTGTTAGGTAGAAAATGAGCAGAGAAAGTAGATGGTTAAGGGGAGTCAAACAGGATAGAGAAACAAGTGCCTATTTCTGATCATGAGGTGTTTTCAACTTAGATTTTCCTCAAAATATTAATCTTCCTATTAAGATATATGTGAGGTAAAAAAATCTTTTCTCAGCTTAGTTGAGAGCAATAAATAAAAGTTTTCAAAAATTATGCCAAAATTAGCTACTTCAACATAAAAATAACTAGGCTGCCACTTCGTTGAGCATAATTAAGAGATTATACCTTCTTAAAAGCCCCCACTCACTGTTTAAATATAGTGAACCTGTAAAAGAAAATACAAAATATATTCTGTGAATAGTGAAATTTACCCTAAGAAGAGAAAAAAAATCCCATCTCTGACCATGTGTAAAATGAACACTGAGTAATATAGAAAGGAATAAGCAGATTTTGTCAGAGGAAACAAAAGTTTTGAGAAAACAACTGTGATGTTAACTAAAACTATCTAAAAGTTTTCATGCTTCCTTCTGAGGAAAAACTTAAAATTTAATCAGAAATACACAGAACATAATTTTTATCTGATTATCAATAAAATTCTTAACTTTATTGCATATATAGACATATATAGTGTCTACAATTCTCAATTCTTGTGTGTCAGTTTATTTTTAACTGGATCATTTAAAAGTGATCTGAGTAAAATTTATAAGCATTTTTTTAATTTCCTACACATGTAACTAGAACCAATATTTCTTTTTTTTTCTTGCAATTTTTTTTTGCTTTTTTGGGAGAGACATTATTTCTTACTGTAATTTGTAATTTTATATCTCTGGTTCAGAACACTCCCTGACTCCTGAGTATATATGGGAACAAAGGCGGAATACTCTCTTCTTAGCTAAGTATCCTTTAGCATTTATTTATTTTTTTAAATTTTTTAACATTTTATTATACCACCATGAGATATACAATTACAAAGATGTTCATGTTTGAGTTTTGGTCATACAGTGTTCCAGCACCCATCCCTCTACCAGTGCCCATTTCCCACCACTGATGTCCCTGATTTCCTTCCCCCTCCCGAGCATGCCTCTATGGCAGATTCTTCATCTCTTTTCTCTCTTTCTCTTTCTCTCTCTTTCTCTCTTCCTTCTCTTACACATTGTGGATTGCAAAGCATAAATTTAGAGGTTATCATGTGTATCTTTTGCTTATATTAAATGCTCAGTTCTAGGCTGTTGTTATCACTTTTGACAATTATTAACACACTGTTCCCTTCTCTATCTTACCTAACTTCTGACTCCCAACTATTTTTTGGTAGATTCCACCTTTGACAAGACTTCCTGATCCATTTTTGCAAGACCTTGGATATTGGTATTATAATATATAGATAGATAGATATAGAGAGAGATATAGATATAAATAGATATAGATACAGACAGAGATAGAAATAGAGATAGATATATAGATATAAAATGTATATAGATATATATAGACATATATATCTATATCTATATATCATACTATATATCATGGAAATAAATGCACTCATTCTATATGTTTTTTTTCCTTCTGGCTAATTTCACTCAACATGATCCTCTCCACGTCCATCCATTTATAGGCAAATTTCATAACTTCTTTTTTTCCTAACAGCTGCATAATATTCCATTGTGTAGATGTACCAAAGTTTCTTTATCCAGTCATCAGTTCCCAGGCACTCTGGTTGTTTCCATATTCTGGCTATTGTAAATAGTGCTGCTATGAAAATAAAGGTGCGATGGTGTTTCCACTATCTGTTTTTTACTTCCCGGGTATATTCCCAGGAGTGGTTTGGATGGGTCAAATGACAGCTCAATTTCTAGTCTTTGGAGGAATGTCCATATCGTTTTCCAAAAACGCTATTCCAGTCTACATTCTTACCAACAATGGATGAGAGTCCACTTTCCCCCCATCCATGCCAGCACTTGTTCTTGTCTTTTGGATATTAGCCAGTCTCTGTGGTGTAAGATGATATCTCATTTTTTTTTATTTGCATCTCTCTGATGATTAATGATGATGAGCATTTTTTTCATATGTCTTTTCTACATTCAAATTTCTTCCTTGTCAAAGTTTCTGTTCATTTCTTCTCCCCATTTTTTGGAGGGGGTTGGCTGTTTTCTTCTTTTAAAGTTCTACCAGTTCCTTATATATCCTGAATATTAACTCCTTATCAGATGGGTATTGGGTGAATATGCTTTCACATTCTATGGACTGGCTTTGTATCTTGGTCACTGTTACTTTTGAGGTGCAGAAGCTTTTTAGTTTCATGTAGTCCCATATGTTTATCTTTGCTTCTGGTTGCTTTGTTTGTGGTGTTTCGTCTTTGAAGATGCCTTTAGCTTCAATGTTGTGGAGGGTTTTTCCTATATTTTCTTCGATTTATTTTCTGGATACAGGGTCTGATGATGAGATCTTTAATCCATTTTGATATGGTTTTTTGTTCATGGTGTTAGACAGAGGTCCAAATTCATTATTTTACATTAGCTGCCCAGTTTTCCCAGTACCACTTGTTGAAGAGACTTTCCTTGCTCAATTACTTTTTACTCCTTTATCAAACATTTATTAATCATGTATATGAGACTGGGTGTCAGTATACTCAACTCTATTCCATAGGTCTGCAGGCCGGCTTTCATTCCGATACCATGCTGATTTAATTAATACCAGCTTGTAGCACAGTTTGAACTTGGGAACAGTGATGCCACCCATCTTCTTTTTCCCAAAGATAGCTTTAGATATCTGTGGGCATTTATTATTCCATACGAATTTCAAGAATGTTTGGTCAATTTATTTGAAGAATGTCATGGGTATTCTTATAGGGACTGCATTTAACCTATATAAAGATCCAGGGACAATTATGATTTTTGACAGTGTTGATTCTACCGATTCATGAGCAGGGAATATGCTTCCATTACCTTGTGTCCTATTTTATTTATTAGTTTAATGTTCTGTAGTTCTCTTTGTAGAGATCCTTTACGTTCTTCGTCAAACTGATCCTAGGTATTTGATTTTCTGTAGCACAATTGTGAATGGGACCATTTCTTAATATTCCTTTCTTAGCTCTCTCGTTACTTGTATATAGGAAAGCCACTGACTTTTGGGCATTTATTTTGTACCCTGACACTCTACTATAAGTATATATTGCTTCTAGGAGCCTTTTGGTGGAGATTGTAGGCTTCTCTACATATAATATCAAGTCATCTGCAAATAGTGATTGCTTGATTTCTTCCTTGCCAATCTGGACGCCCTTAATGTCCTTTTTCTTCTCTGATTGCTATGGCAAGTACTTCCATTACCATATTTAATAAAATAGGTGAGAGAACCCAAATTAACAGAATCAGAAATGAAAAAGGGGAATATCACAACAGAAGCCACAGAAATCCAAAAAAATCATCAGAATTTACTTTGAGAAACTGTATTCCACAAAACATGAGAGAGCTTGGAAGAAATGGAAAAATTCCTGAATTCCTATAACCTCCCACGGCTGAAACAAGAAGACCTGAAGTACCTGAATAAGCCTATAACCATCAAGGAAATTGAAACAGTAATTAAAAGTCTGCCCAAACACAAAAGTCCAGGTCGGATGGGTTCATTTGTGAATTCTTCCAAACTTTTAAGGAGGACCTACTTCCCATCCTTTTAAGCTCTTCCAGGAAATAGAAGTAATAGAAACACTCCCCAATAACTTGTATTAGGCACATATCACCCTGATACCCAAGGCAGGCAGAAACAACACAAAAAAAAGGAACAACAGACCAATCTCCCTGATGAGCACAGATGTTAAGATCTTCAACAAAATACTAACAAACAGAATTCAAAGACTCATGAAAAGATTATACATCATGACCAAGTAGGATTCAACCCAGATTCCTACTTGGTTATGATGGTTCAACTAATCGCAAGTGAATCAATATAATACATCATCAGTAAGTAACATATGATCATATCAATTGATGCAGAGAAAGCCTTTCACAAGATACAACACCTATTCATGATAAAACCCTTCATAAAATAGGAATTGAAGGAACCTTCCCCAATATAGACAAAGCCATCTACCAAACGCCCACAGCAAGTATCATTCTCAATGAAGAAAAACTGAAAATCTTCCCCTTAAGATCAGGGACAAGAAAAGGTTTCCCACTGTCACCACTTCTATTCAATATATACTTTAATTCCTTTTGTAATGATAAAGTCCAACTTGGTAAGTATTTCATGACACACCAAATGAGAGTACCCGTTTTCTTCGTCCTTGTCTCTTCTATTTTTAACTTGTTATTTTTCTTTTGGTGGAGACATTGGCAACTATTGCCTGATCTACCTGTTATCCATCATCTACAAGCAGTAGATGACAACTACTTCTTTCTTTCTTTCCTTCCTTCTTTCTTCCTTCCTTCCTTCCTTCCTTCCTTCCTTCTTTCTTTCTTTCTTTCTTTCTTTCTTTCTTTCTTTCTTTCTTTCTTTCTTTTTCTTTCTTTCTTTCTTTCTTTCTTTCTTTCTTTCTTTCTTTCTTTCTTTCTTTCTTTCTTTCTTTCTTTCTTTCTTTCTTTCTTTCTTTCTTTCTGTCTGTCTCTCTGTCTGTCTCTCTCTGTCTGTCTCTCTGTCTGTCTCTCTGTCTGTCTGTCTGTCTTCATTCATTCATTCATTCATTCATTCATTCATTTATCTATGCATTTATTTATTCATTTAGCTTTTTTGGAGGGTCACGCCTGGCAATTTTCAGGCATTAATCCTGGCACTGCACTCAGGAATTACTCATGGCAATGCTGGGGGTATCGGATACCAATTGGGATTGAACCAGGGTCAGCTGCTTGCAAGGCAAATGCCTTACCCTCTTTTTTTTTCCTTTTTTCGGTCACAACCCATGAATGCTCAGGGGTTATTCCTGGCTCTACACTCAGGATTTACTCCTGATGGTGTTTGGGGTCCATATGTAATACCGGGAATTGAACCCAATTCGACCGCATGCAAGGCAAACACTCTTCCTGCTGTGCTATAGCTCCAGTCCATTATTCTCTGTGCTGAGGCTCCGGCACTCCTTATATCTTCTTTAATTTACAATCCTCTTCTCGTTGGCACAATAAAAAAATAATAAAATAAAAATAAATTGAAAGCTACTTCTGAGTTCCATTTTATCACGAAGGCCCAATGTTCTCCATTTATCACGAATGGCCTGGTGTTCTCACTTTTGCAAAAAAGAAGTGATGATATGGAATATGTGTATCACGTGTGTCAGTTGGTGTGTAATATCCTGATTTTGTGAGCTAGAAACAAATTCATATTTTACTTAAACTAGATGAAACTCAATATGACAAATAAAACATTTTATGACACACATAAAAATGTCTCACTTCCTGGGAGGGATGTAATTTAGCAGTAGAGATCATTCCTTAAATGTGGCGTAGCCCTGAGTTCCATCCTCACTTGATCACTTGATCACTTGATCACTTGACATTCCGTTATTCGTCAATCTGCTTGAGCATTTCCATTTGACCCTATCAACTTTCAGTGTAGCCCAATGGCATCTGCTTGCTCCAGGCATATGAAGAGCCTCAAACCATTCATTTAGGTTCTTGATCGAAGAAGTATGACCACCTTGAACTCCCTACAAACCTCAAGGAGCTTGGTTACCACGTGGGTATGGTCAATTGTGCTGAATCCATTTTTGGAATTCAGCTTGTTTGCGTATTGTCCTTCATCTAAATTTCTGCCAATCCTGTTCAGGATGACATGGAGACAACTGCTTCTAGATGATGGATAACAGGTAGATCAGGCAATAGTTGCCAATGTCGTGGATGTTTCCCTTCTTGAACAGTAGAACTGTCTCCTGGTTTTTTATTGGGAGGGAACCTTGCATTCAGACAGGTAAAGTGTGAAGAGCCGACCCAGAGTATTGATGAGTATTGATGGCAGATTCTTCAGGTGTTCGGGTACGGATGCTGTTCACTAATTTACCAACAAAATGGCATATCGGTTTCAGAAGGGAAAACTTTGGGAGCAACATATCCATCCTGTAGAATTTAGTATGTGGGCACATTGTCGTGGTTATCAAAGAGATCTGAGTATCTGAGTAGAAGTCCTGGATAATCTGCTCCATTGCCTTTCTGGAAGATATGATAGATCCATCAGGACATCAGAGGGCAGTATCTTGATCTTATAGTTCACAAAGGACAGGTGGGCTTTACGAATGCTTTTCCAGGCTTCTGCTGCATCTGCCAGTATTTCTGCTCTTCTCTCTTCAAGGTCTTCCTTATCGCTTCCCTGCACTGTTTTGCGAGCATGGATGTTAGCTTGGAGTTCCATCCTCACTGTCTGTATCACTGTCTTCCCATTGTTCATCGATTAGCTCAAGTGGGCACTAGTAACATCTCCCTTAGTCCTGTCACAAGCAAGTGCAGCCCAAGGGCATCTACTTGCTTCAGGGACAGGAAGAGCCCGAAACCATTCTTCAGGTTATGGAACTGAGGTCCATAATAGTTACTAGTCTTTGGCATAAAAGTAGATAAAAACACGGTAGCTTGCCAGGCTTTACAGTGTAGGTGGTATAGTCTCAGTAGAAGACTCTCAACCTGAGCATTTACTGATGAAACTTAAAGGGGGAAGATCAGGTTTTCTCTTGGATGGAGCTCTGAGGAACTATGGAGTCTGGATGTTGAGAATGACTAATTGCATGATGTGTGGTTTGTTATGGCTTCTTGCTAGGCTTACTGGTATCAGTTAAAACATGTCTATAACTGTTTACTATGTATAAATGTGAAATAAATTGGGAAGAACCTTATCGCGAAATTCAGTATCCTATAAAAATGTCGCATGGCCGTTTCTGCGGTGCACCAAAGGGACATGTGGGTCTGGTGTGGGTGGGTTCTCTCTCTTCGGGGCAACTGGCATGGAGGCAGAGGAAAGGGCAGGGCCCAAAACTCCACTCCGAGTCTGGCCAGCATGGTTTCTCTCCCGCTCATGAGAGCAAACCCTTGGAGCAATGTTGAACTCGGCCAGGGGGCGGCCGAACCCCTACCGGGAGGTCAGCTCCATGGGTTGCTTCCACATGGGGCCGCAAAATTCCACATGAATTTATTAAGTTCAGCAGTTAACCCTTGTTCTGTTAATTTATATATTATTAACTCTTAAATAAAAGTTCACAATTATTTCTCCAGTAAACTTTTCTCTAAAGTCTCCTTCCTCTAACTTCCTACCATATTACTGTATAAAATCAGAATACAACAACAAATAACTTCCATTTTGAATGTAAATGATGATTCACAGCTAACAACTCTGTGTCATACCAAGCAGACTTTTCGTACACAGCAGAAATCTAGTACTATTAAGTATTAGTAGCTATATCCACCACAGGAGGGAACAGGGTGGTCTAAAGTCACATACCTGTCATCAATGCTATTTGCCTTTAAAGTGCTACCTGAAGTATTATTATCTTTATTATAAATTTCCTGTCCCTACTACCTTCTTTTAAATCCCCCACCAAAAAAAAAAAAGACCTGGATTTTAACCTTCTTCCTATCATCATGCTAAAAAGAATAATGATAATGGCAAATAAATGTTTGAAAAAAGAAACATGCAAGAGAAAGTAAATTTTAGACATGTGACAGATGCTATGTACCAAAAAAACCCAAAAAAATTTAAAAGCACTCTTTCTCAAATAAATTGATATATTTTAGTTATTCAGTAGATACACTCCCAATTTAAATCACCTTACTCTTTACAGATGAAAAAATAACAGTTTTAGAAGATATATTTTCATTTTCATGGAAGCTCCTTTTTAAAATTCTTTCAGTTTTGGGCCAGAGCGATAGCCCAGCGGATAGGGCATTTGCTTTGCATGCGGCCAGCTCATGCCGGCCAGGGTTCGATCCCGGCATCCCAAATGGTCCCGAGCACTGCCAGGAGTAATTCCTGAGCGCAGATCCAGAAAAAACACCTGAGCATTGCCGGGTGTGACCCCAAAAAGCAAAAATAAAATAAAATAAAATAAAATTCCATCAGTTTTAAAATACATCTTGTGGATAAAACAGCCTCAATAGTACTATGTATATAACCTCTATTGAATCCCAAATCAGAATCCACTAACAATCACATTTTCATTTTATATTTTAGTAAATCAATACCTTCTGATACACATTAACTCAGAGTTTTTAACAAAAACGTTAATTAGATCTGTTGATAGTGTCATACCAAACAATGAATGATACAATAATTCAGTAATGAAGCAGGACTGAGGAGATACCACAAAGAGTTAAACATATGCCTGAAATATGGAGATCTCAAGTTCAGTTCTTGATACTACCTGTACCCCAAAGCACTGTCACCTCTGTCCTTGATCACCCCACACTTCTAGGACAAAGGAGTACTGCATCACTGGACCAAAGTAGCATCACATAGTATTCAGAACAGCAGTTCAGAGTACCATAAGGGGTGCCAGGGATTGAACCTGGGTTGGCCATGAGCAAGGCAAATGACTTACCTTCTATACTGTATTTCAGACCCAATATTTTTTTCCCAGCTTAAATCAATTGCTTCATTTCATGTCTTTTACATTGTTTTATCATATCAACAGTAGATGGAATGAAATCAAGCTACAGCTTTTTAAGCAACAAATCAGAATATTCCCTGATTCAAATATTACATTTAAATTACTGTGCTTTCATTGCATTATATATTACTTCTCCTATATTAATAGAAAAGAAGTATTATTTTGTAAAGATGGGGCTGAAAAATACAGCTAAGAAAATTGTTCATTGAAAATATTAGGCACGTTTACATAGTGAGAAGAATATAGTCTTCAGAATGAAACAGCTCATATTTTTAATCATTCTCTACCATTTGCTTCTTGTTTCAAAATGTTGTTTTACTTCCACATCACTTTGGACAAGTTTCTCATTTGAAAAATAGGAATAGTAATATTTATATACATGAAAGTTGGTTTGCAATATAACGAGGTCATATTGTTTGAAAAATTATGACCAGGACATAAAAATCTCCTAAAAGATGTTAACTCTGATTATTGTTTTCCTTTCAAATGATTTAAAATAAAGTTACAAGATGAAGATGTAAATTTAAACATTCTTACTATTAAAAAAGTTTACTTGCTTGCAATGGAAAATCACAATGCTAAATTTTAAATAGAAAAATATTTTATAGTTGAATATAATATCTAAGAGAATTACTACAAAGTCTAGATTGGTATACAGTCTTTTGTACCTCTGTCTACTATTTTATTGTTGAACACACAGAGTCTAATATAAATGTTACCCTAAAATTTTATTCAGCATACTATTAAAAACAATACATACTGCAATAGATTCATGACATATTTAGTATTTGAAGATGTTATAAAAGCTTTTTATTTTCAAAAGGAAATAAAATTATGTTTAAAATTGTATTGCTTTCACAATTCTTGAAAAATCCTTGTATCTATTTTTTCCTGTTTCCCCAAATTAATAAGAAGGAAGAGCATTGTTGGTATTGAATAGATTCAACAAGCTTTTTTTCCCTAAAATTGAGAAACATGATGCCTTAGTAAACTTCTGTATTGTGCTACTGATCTAAGATTATCAGAAAGAAATGTTGAGTAATGCCAAAATCTGTATATACTTTAAGAAGTGATCAAAGATTACATGGAAGCTTTACTGCGACATTTGTTGATGTGTGTCTTGGTGATAAAGGTAGTTTAGGCACACCTTTGTCATCTCTAGAAACAGAGATATTTTGGAAGATGTGAGAACTCCTGAATCTCATGAAGTTTTAGAAATAGGAGAGTAGAAGACAAATATTCTTACCTCATCTTCAAAATAAAAAGTGACCAGAAAGATTGTAATTAACTTGCATGTGGAAATCTCAGTTCCATGTGGACACTGCCAGGAATGATCCCTGAGTACAGAGCTTGGAGTAAGACCTGAACACCACTGGTCTGACCCAAAAACAGGAAAGAAAGAAGAAAGGAAGAAAAGGAGGAAGAAAGGGAAAGAAAATGTAAAGTAAGGGTCCAAGATTTTTTAAAGAAAAAGAAGTACTGAGGAATTAGTATACTCATTTGAGACTACTGTATCCCTTTTTGAAGATCTCAAGCAGTACTTTAAGAGAAGCGATTTTGATTTAGTGAATTCCAAAGTAGGCACACAAAGCAGTATCTTTGACGTTATTATTTTGATTTAATATTATCTAGCTCATCTCTCAAAAACACTACATGTTGGTATCATAATAGGTTGGAAGAATGGGTTATTTCAATAAATAACATCATCAAACCCCATAGAATTTGGTCATTTACTAAGCACCAATTCTCAGAAAAATAACAAACATTATGCTCTTTCTATTAAGTATTAAGAGTGATATTGATCTCCAAATACTAAGAATTAATGTGGCAGCACTTTGAAAGCTCCTCAAATGATAGGTTTTATGTAAGACCCAATATAGTAATAATATGTTAAAAACCTGAAAATTGCTCTTGAAGGTAAAAGACAGTTCTTTCTATATAAAAATAACAGTGTATTATACCTTTGAAGCTGCAAACAATTTGGGAGGGTAAAATTTTATTTCCTCAGATGTTCAATGACACATAATTCTATGAAAAAAATTAGGTCTAGATATGAAATAGAGGACACCTGGAGACAGATGAATTGAAAAGCTAAATTTGAAATGAATCATAGAGCACAAAAGCTATGGGCCTAAATGTTTCATCGAGGCTTCCTCTGCTAATTGCGTTTGTTTCCTGCTGTTGCCCTTATTGCCAAGATGTTTTTTTAATACTGAATCTGTGTGTGTGGAGATGAAGCCTGTTACCGTTCATGTTTAGAGTATAATGGCTTGTATTTGGTTCAGCATTGAAAGACTGGGAAGGCCAAAAAGAGAGAGGAAGAGAAAGAGAGATTGTTGAATAATGTGGAGGTTCTCATAATTTGCTAACCAACTTTGGATCAATTTGACCATATATTGACTGAATATCCAGATATCCTTGATCTGAATATCCAGATATCCTTTCGTGTTCCATCTCAAGTTCTCTTAAAGTAGGCAAGTGGTGTGCAGTAATCAATAATTTATCTATTAGTTATCAAAGTCTATATATTCAGCATGTACTCTGGATTTCAATGTTAATGTGTCTTCTGATTCTGAAGTATAAAGAAAAGTCAAAAGCTTACTCTGTATTTAATAATTATTTTCAAATATTTATGACTTCGTGCTGCTGTATTTTGTACTATACAACAAAATAAATTTAAATCTTTTACACAGCAATCAGGAATATGAGTGTTTGGGGTAATGTAACATAGACCTAGCTTGAAACTAATCATAGATATGATTATTCCATTAGTATAAATTTCCAGTCAACTAACAAAGTCACTATCACATTCCCATTTAGTTTCCACTGATGTGAGAGACCTTCTAGGTTTCTTCTTAATTAAATGTGTGATTTAATTTTCATTTTTTATCTGATATTTTTCTCCAAAGTAAAATATAGGAAATTATTTCATTCGTAAAAAAATTAAAAGGTGATTTATAAAATTCTACAATAAAAATTGAATATATTACATTTGTAACATAAAAATTGAAAAATTATTCACCTAACAAGGTGTAAAAATAATTTATATAAATACAAACAATTCCTGCGATACAACTCAGTGATTCTATCACTTATATGCTGTTCAAGTGACCCAAAAAGAGGTAAATCTCCCCCAGAGTAAAGGACCCTAACATCTCTCAACTGTTTGAATACCCTGAGAGACCTGAAACCCCACAGTTCTTTCATGTTCATTTCATTGTGTATGAACCCCTGTATATATAACATGTTTTGTCTTTATGCAAACAGCACTGTGCTCTTATATAAAAGTAAATGCCACATTTTTATGATTTATAAAAATAATTTAGGGGCCATAGTGATAGCAAGGTGGTTGGGGCATTTGCCTTACACATGGCCAACACAGGTTCAATCCTATATGGTCCCCTGAGCACCATCAGGAGTAATTCCTGAGTGAAAAAGCCAGGAGTGGGCCGCAGCGATGGTCCAGCGGGTAGGGCATTTGCCTTGCATGCAGCCGGCCTGTGCGCGGCCCAGGTTCGATCCCGGCATCTCATATGTTCCCGAGCACCACCAGGAGTGATTCTTGAGTGCAGAGCCAGGAGTAATCCTGAGCATTGCCAGGTGTGACCCAAAAAGCAAAAAAAAAAAAAAAAAAGAAGAAGAAGAAGAAAAGAAAGAAAGAAAAGCCAGGAGTAACCTCTGAACATTGCTGGTTGTGTCCCAAAAAAGCAAAATAATAATAATAATAATAATAATAATAATAATAATCAGGTGTCGGGGCGCTCCGCCAGGGGTCCCCTGACAGTGCCGGGAAGCGAGTTCCCTTCTACCTCCAAAGCCGGCGAGGAATGGATGAACACTCAGGAATCCGATGCAGTTTTAAAAAGGCTTTACTTATCACAGGTTCAGGCATCAAATCAGCAAAAGGAAAAACCCGATGCTTAGAATTCCAGGCTAGAACCCCAGCCACGTGTAGGCCAAGATGGCGACCACCACGTGTAAAAGCTTCCAAGCAGGGTGAACGGCTCACAGCGAGCAAGAGCCCCCAAAGAAGCGCGAGAGTGAAAACCGGCTAATTTATACCCCTACAACTCAGACCTTCCTCCCATTGTTATGGAAAGCAGGGAGTGTTAAATGTCCTTAGGTAATCCCTCCCTGCACCTCACCTAGGCCCTTTAGTGTGCTAATGTTTTGAGCCAAATTCAGCGGCCCTTAAAGGAGTCCTGCAACAACTCCCCCTGATTAGTTTACTAATAAAAATTGAAAAGGTAAGAAATATTTAGTAATGTACAGAAAATTAAGATAAGAAAAAACAATTTGAATTACAAAATGATAATACATGTTACTTTAGGATCCTAACTTGTTTTTTGGACCCAAAGCAAAGTTCAAGACAAAGTGTTTCTAGCTGTCTGATTATAACGGACTATAGTTTGCACTGTCCATAATTTGTGAGAGTCAATTTGCTATATTTTATGTAAAGTCGGGTGTCTGGAACAAAGTCTGTGGGGCTACTTCTGGAACAGCAATAGCGGTGATCATATGAGTATGAGTCTCTGGGGAGCAGCGATCAGGAACTCGTTGAATTGTCAGGAACACTGGATCGGGTCTCAGGAACACTGGAACAGGAGTCTTGAGTGCTGGAAGAGGTGTCTGGAACATCGGTGTGGTATCTTGAACTCTGGAACAGGAGTCTTGAGCGCTGGAGCAGGTGTCTGGAACATCGGTGTGGGCGTCTTGCAGGGCTTCTTTAGCAAGTGGACACTGGCACGGTAACTGTACCTGTAGCTTAATTTTTAGGCGAGACAAAAACACTTTTCGAGGTTAATCACAAGTAGAGATTTTAAGGCTTTGTAGGGATTCAAGTTTGGGATGGAGAGAAGAACATAAAGAAGCTCCAACATGGGTAGAGCAGGGAAATAAGTATGAGAATTGATGATTTTAAAATTGATAAATCTAGTGGATCAGCAGTGGAGCTGATGAATGTAATAGAAGTTTGTAGTGGTCAGAAATTGAGAAGGTAGTAGTTGAGACATAACATAGACACAACATTAATCACAAACATAATGGTGGCCACCACATGCACACCCGCGCACACATACATTTGATCGATCAATATCTTACAGCTGTATATGTGACCCATTTAGGGTGATAAATGGTAGCGAGTCAAGCGCTTCATGAATATAAAGCCGGCAAATGATGGTGAGAAAGTGTCTTTTCCTGTGAATAGAGCATTGGGAAAAATTAGTTTTGCAAATTATTAAATTTTTAGCGAGCACTGTGATCAGAGTCCAAAGCCTCGAGCAACATAGAAAGAATCTGCAGCAGCAAAGTTCTTTTTCTGCAAATACCTGTGAGCAAATCATTAAAAAAGGAAACTTTAACATTAGTCCTTGAAACATATTGACATTGAGCACTATATTCAGAGTCCACCCATTTTTCCACCTTTTTTTTTGTAAGAAAGAAAATATTTAGGCTGTAAGGCAAGATATTAGACATGAACCATGATCACAGACTGCAAAACAAGATCATTATTAAAATGAACCAATCCAGGAAGTTTAAACAGCAACTTGCAATTTAAAATTTAAGACTTTATATTGAAAGAATTAGTTGTTTTCTGATTCTTGGAGAATTCTAGTCTTAACAAGTCGCAGAGGAATCCAGAGTTTCTTGGCAGGGTTATCGTCTGTAGAAATGAAAGCATAACCTCTTCCCCTAATGAAGAGGTGACCTGCAATCCATTTATCATCAATTTTCACCCAGATAGGTGAATTGACTGTTTTTTGAGTTTGCATATCTTCTTTTTTTTTTTT